>MKYO02023788.1:118343-181637 GCA_002013955.2 Citrus medica | reverse complement strand
CACGTGCTTATTAGAAAAGTACTTCTGAAATTTTTAGTGTCTCAAGTGATTCATCACTAAAAAAATTAAAAAAAAATTATTTTTTTTTATTTTTTTTCTATTTATTTATTTTAAAAAAACAAAAAAAGAGATTTTCTTTTGTTCTTTCTTTTATATATTTATTTATTTATTTATTAAAAAAAATTTCAAAAATCACTGTTAAAAAAAAATAAAAAAATTTCACTGTTCACAAAATCCCTAATTTTCCAGAACTTGTTTTCTTCTCCAGCCGCTTGCAGCACACCAGCAGCACCCGCGCGCGCAGCACCAGCATCGAACACCATCCTGTGAGCGCAGCGCGAACCAGCCCCAGCCCGAGCACGCAACGCAACAAGCGTCACCAGCGCGCGCACCAGCAATCCCCCAGCGCGCAGCAACAGTCGCAGCAACAGCCGCAGCACGCAGATCCAGTGTCACCAGTTCGCAGCATCAGTCCCATCTGCGCGCAACTGAACCAGCAGCCGTGTACCCGCAAGCTCCAGTCGAGCAGCAATAGTCCGCAACCAGCCTACGACCTGCATTCCAGCCGCGTGAATCGAAATCCGTGACAAGATGGAGCAGAATTTGGCCGCATACTTCAAGAGTGTGGGATTTATCCCACCATTCCCGCCAAGCCCATAGACGTTATGAGGATCAAAGCTCACAATTCAGGGAAGTTTTTGCCTTTAATCTTTTATCCTTACGCTTTAATTTTTATGTGAGCTTTGATTATCTTACATTGGGGACAATGTAAGTTCTTGGTGTGGGGGAGGGATTTTTGCATTATTGATGTCTGGAATTATTGTTTTCACTCTACTTATCTTTTTTTTCACTCTACTCATCCTTAAATGATTTTGGAGTTAGTATGCTTTATATATTATTAATTTTCTTTTCCTTTATCTCTCACTACTCTTTTCCCATCTATCTCACATTATTTACATCTATTTTTTTTTCTATCATACTTTTTCATCACTCACATTTTATCTTTCATTTTTTTTACTACATACATCTTTCTCGCTTATTATCCTTTTTACCTTTCCTTTTATATCTCACTCATACCTTCTTCTCATTCTACACCACTATTGATGGTTGATTCATTTGAAGAGTGTACATGATTTGATGGCAAATTTACCAACTTTGTGAGGATTTGAGCCTATGAGCAACCACTTTGCTCTAATATTTTTGTTATGTGAATATCAATCTTAGTTTCTTTATTCTAGAACTTGCTTTGTTATGCATGTTGAAGTCACATTACGAGATTTTTTTGCATTAAAATGATAAGGGCAAACCATTTACCATTTTTCTATTCTCGCATTTTTTTTTCTCTACCCGAAGACCTTGATTTACTATCTTTGTTTGAGCCTTAACCATTACCCATTTAATTCTCTCCATCTACTTAACCATTTTTCTTCTTTTTGAGCCTCAATTTAAAGGAGATTTTTGGACTCATTGTGTTGATATATTTTGTTGCTTTTTCTACCTTGTATTAAAGTTTCTCAATCAGATCAACAAGCATTATGCTTGAATTAAATTGTGCAAGGTTCGTTTCTTTTGTTTGATTCAAAAAAAAAAAACAACAACAAAAAGAAAAAAAAGAGAAAAAGAAAAATCGAAAAAAAAGAAAAAAAAGAAAAAAAAAGTTTACATTCTTGGTGACTTGAGTAGAAATAAGCATTTTGATATCATAAGTTCATTCAATGAGTTCATTCTTCTCATTTTGATCTCTTTTTCTCTTTCATGGACCTTTCTTTTTCATTTAACCTATTTAACCCCATTACAACCCTTTTAAGACCCTTAGATTTTTGCATTTTATTCATGTTTTGTGGATTGAGATGTGATATATGAGCAAGCTTATGGTAATAGCATTCTTTGATTTGATTTGAGTGAATAAATGACACCCTAAACACTTTGAGTGCATGGAGTGAAGTTATTGAGAGGGCTATTAAATCTTGTTGCACTTGAATTTTGAATGGATCTTCTTGGTGGTTGAATGTTCTTATTCTATCTTATGAAATTCTATGCTCTAAAATCCTTATCTCTTGAATGTTGATCGACTTAATTTCTTGAGGTATGCTTGCTTAAAATTATTTTTGGATGAGTTGAGATGAGAATTGAGTGGAGATTTGGGATTAGTCTTGAGTTATATGCTTGAGGACAAGCATCATCTTGGTGTGGGGGAATTTGTTAGAGTGCAATTTATGCACTAGTTTTGCATTGTTTACTTCCCTTAATATCGATGTTTTGCACTTAATAATAATGTTTTACTTGTGTTTTACTTTTGTAGGTGCAATTCTATTGATTGGTGATAAAATTGAGCTAAAAGATGATGTTTAAGGAGGATTGTTCTCTTGGAGAAATTATGAGCGTCAGAAGAACTTTGTTGATAAGGCGTGGGCGCGTGCTGTCAACTGCGGACCTGCAGTTTTTAGTTTAACGTGTTTTGTATTTTTGGTTATTTTTGTAATTACGAATTTAATATTTCAGATATTAGTATTTTATTTTAAATAGAACTCTAAAAGAGAAGAGAGAGAGAGTATTTAAGGGAGGAATCTATTGTGAAAAAGGGGATTTGGATTGGAGAAAAAAGAAACCCTAGATCTAATTTTTCTCTTCTCTCTATGAAGAACTAAACCTATTTTTCTGGTTGAAGGTTAATGAAGCTTTGATTCATCACTACTGTGAGATCTTTCTTGTGCTTTAATTGTTTTATTACTTTTTGGGTATTTGTTTATTCTCTGAATTATTTTCATGATTATGTTTGTTAATTAGGTAATTGGCCACTATTTAATTATCAACTTAATCTATTGTCAATTAAAGGATTCATCGTATGAAGAATTTAATGTTTGTGACAAATAACATAGCAGAGAGTTGTGTTGTGAGAATAAACAATCTAATTTAAATGAATCATCATATGTGTTGATTAGGATTTGGGTCTCTCTGGTTTTTCAGGCTGTCAATTGATTAAATCCTATGATCGTATCTAGGGTTGTCTATTGATTAGGGAAATAACCAACGGTCGTACCTTGGTTATCGACTAGTTAAGGAGAGATTGGCTATTAGAGGGTCTCAGTAGCTATAACCGGTCTATTCATGAGTAATAATAATCTATATTTGAATCAATGATCAGTAGTCGAATCAAGCTGAGTTAATTCCTTCAACCAGAGCTTTCTCCAATTTGAATTACAACTTTAATTTGCATTCTTGTTATTTTTAATTTGATTTTTATTATTGTCAACAATTCCCCCATTTTACGTTTTACATTTCAAAAGGATTTAAATAATTACCGATCTCTGTGGACACGACCCTGCTCAATTACTATACACAATTTATTTAGAGTAGGAATTTATTTTTGTTGGCTTCGACAACCATCATATTGTATACTGAAAAAAGCCCGGAGGACCATGGAGTTGTTTCTGACCTGAAGAAGGCACAACTGATTCAACAGTAGGAAAACTCAGACTGGTAGTTTCTTGGAGTATTCAGGTAAAGCACAAAAGTAATTGTCAGACCATGTACGTGATAAAACATATTGTTATAGTTCTTGGTGTTCCCTTTCGTACCAGCATGCATTCAAAAGAAGCTAAGTCTTCTTTCTCAACTTCTTTACAACACTTGTAATTACTGTAGTCAGTTGTTAGTCTACCAGGCCACAAGATCTCTTTAATTATCTTTAGTCCTAATTCTTGTGGAAAGACTGAGTGTTGGGCAAGGTAACATCCCATGAGAAAGAGGCCCATCTGGTTTTTCAGATTTGTCACCATAAACCTTACCAGCAGGATGCTACTACAATTCAATTTAGAAGAGTTAATCAGTGAATCTACCAACTTGCTTCCGCTTAACAAAGTTATTAAACCCATAACCTGAACTGATTTATAGATGCAACAAGTAAGTGAATGATATCTAGATGTTAGCATGGAGGAGAAACCAACACTTCTAGACATCTCCTAATAACTCCATTCTCAATTATTGTGCTATGGAACTGAAAGTAATTGCTTGTTCTTTTCTGTAACACCACTACCTTTGCATTATTGATCTTTCTTTCTGCACAAAATATTTAGCATAAGACACCTGGAAAATTATACTCGGCAATAGCAATAGTTGATTGTTTGACTATGTGGTTCAATTGCTTTACAGCTTGCATTTAGATTTTTTCTATTGAGATTGAAAGTGGTGGAAGAGGCATTTTTTGTTGGTGGTATGCTTGTGGCTTTTGGTTTTTCTAGTTTCAACCCCAGCCACATCACCATACACATACTTTGGGCCCAAGTCTCCACAGTATTATTCCATTATTTACACTAGTGGTGGATATCCCATTAAGGAGGGTGCTTTCATTATTCGAGTCCATTATAAGGACAGTCACTATCTCTATTTGATCTCCTCCCCCCCCCCCCCCCCCCNNNCCCCCCCCCCCCCTTCTCTTCCAATTAGTTAATGCATGTTTGGGGACTTGACATTCTTTCAGTGTGAATCAGTTCATTGAAATTATTTTTTCATTGGCTTCAATATTTTGTTATTCACTGGAACTAAGGGTAGATTGAATCGACAGTCTCCAAACAAAGCTGAAAAAGTAGTGGTTTTGAAAGAGGTAATTGCGATGCCAATGTCAATGCATCGGCAAGAGGAGGGGGAGCAGTCAGAATGAAGATAGGTTTTGGAAAGATAAAATGTTGCTACCGAAGTGTGTGGATCTATGTGATGTACATTTATCTCATCCATGCACGTTATTTACATGCCTGTCCAAGCATGTAATATCAATGATTCTCTTACATCAGACATCAGTGGTGTTGACACCATTGAATAAATTTGGAGTATTCCAGTATATGCAATGTCCAACAGTTGCGTTTGTTTTCTCTGTAATACATTTATGTTTCAAACTGTCATATTCTAACGTGAGGATCGACACAAATATTGATGAATTGTGATAATAATTAGCATTGTCAAATTAGTAGAAATCAGAACTCCTCCTGCGCTTGATGTTGTACGAGCGACCATTTTCAGTCTAGGCGTCCTTTGCGGTTCTGACGGTATAATTTTTGTTGTAGAGATCGAAATTCCTCAAAACTAAGAAGGGTCTTCTCCGCATTTTTACTGAAACTCGCAATAAAAAGAACTCATTTTTGTGATGATGCAGTTTCGAATATTTATTTAAACACAAAAAGAGTTTAAGAAAAAGTTCTCTAATAAGTTATTCCACCACAAATGCTAAGTTTCGACTTGCTTTTTTTTTTTAATAATTGAAGGAGAACATAAATTAATCCCTATAATACTTTTATAAAAGCTCGAATCCTTACTCTCAACATTGTAAATGAAAGGATTCTCCCACAGGGCTAAAGACCCATTGGTTTAGAAAGACCCATTGGTTTAGTTTCGACTTGCTTGGGGAAGTATCAAGTAGCCGTATGTACTGTCGCATTCATTACACTTTTTCATTGTTTCACTGGTTTGCATACAAATACAACATTATGCAGGCTAATTAGTTAAAAGGGAATGGCTAGGGCTGACAGATGGATGACGAGGAGCAACGCTCACCTACCCCATGTGCCAATAAATAGTAATTTTCTATTTATTAATTGTCCGACAAACCTATCCTCTCTCATGCAATAAGTAGACATGTTTTTTTTTTATCTTAGGTCGCACCAATCGTGCCAAAAACCACAAAGTTTAAAATTGATTTTGTATTTTGCAGTGCAACAACTGTTAAATTAATTATGATTAGTGAGTGCTTCCGTCCATAATTTTTGAGTTTACCTAAACACGTTTACCTGGCTTGACCCGTTTATTAGTGCGTTACAACCAAACGACTGATGGAGATCAAGTGGGTTAATCCAGTTATTATGAGCCTATAGCATTTGCTTTTGATTCGACAAAACAATTTAAAAAAACGCCATTTTGGAAACCGGTACATATGTACTAAATCCAATTGCTTGGTGCGCTTTCCCTATTAGCCTTCAGTTCTTGACTCAATAAGCAATTCCCAGCTAGTTTCTATAGGTTTTAATTCCACAATTTACTTAGCATAGTGATAGAGATTATAGGGATGGCAATGAGGGCGGCGCAGGCATGGAGAGCCCACCCCATTCCCCATTCCATAAAAAATTTTGCCTCCATTTTTTATTTCGTTCCCCAATAAATTTAGAGAGATAGGGATGGAAAATTCTCATGTGGAGAATGATTTCCTCATCTCATCCTATTCCCCATTTATTTATTTTATAATAGGCATAAATATGTGATTTCAGTCAATTAAAAATTAGAGACTTAAATAAAATCATTATCATATTATAAATATTTAAATTATTTTAAAAAATCTCCAAAATTTTGAAACAATATCTTAAAATGATATCAAAACTGAAAAATGTTTGAGGAGAGCAGCACTTAAGAAATAAAAGAAAACAAAACAATGTTTTAGAGTTGAATAAGAATTATATTGTAGGGTTTTCTTTTAATTATAACTTATTTATATTAGATAAAAAAAATATTTGTTAATCAACATTGTAGTTGATAAAACAAAAATTATTAAATAAAAAATAAAAAATATTTATATATAATGAGGAGTGAGGTAGGGGTGGGGTGGGAAATACAAAATCAAACCCCATCCCATTAAGAGCTTGGCGATTATTTACCCTCATTCCTTACTCTAGTCCTTAGAAATTATTTAAAATTCATCCTATTTAGGGTGGGGCCTCATACCAAAATTCGAATAATAGTAAAGAATATGGATTAGTGTTTAGTGGTTGAAGTTTTTCTTCTCCATTCATTTTTTTAAAATAAATAAATACATAATTTATGCTATTAGAACGTCCAAAGGAAGCAAAACAAACCAGTAATTAACAATTAGAAAACAATTACTCGGTTGATAATAATGGCATGGCAAGTGATTTAATGATTTTATTGATTGCTTCACAACGGATGAGATTCACTCTCAGATAGCTACCGTCACTGACTCGTATGGGTGTTTAGAATCCAATCCGATCCATAAAAATTTAATCCGTGGATTGGTGGATTGGATTGGATTGAAAATTTGATAATCCGCAATCGATGGATTGGATATGGATCTACTTCTGTAAATCCGCAAAAATCCACGAATCCGTAAAAAAATAAAAAGTATTTATTTAATTAAAAAATAAAACTTGTAAATATGACATTAGTACTTACTAATAAATAAATAAGTTAAAATATAGTTACATTAACACTATATTATATCTTATCCGATAATAATATAAAATAAAAATAACTAAATAAACAAATATAGCTCCCTGTACTGATTTAAACGAATGAGATTTTTTTCGTTTTGGTGTGTTATTTTTTGAAACTTTAAATGTATTTTCTAACTTTACTTAAACAATTAATTTATTTAAATCTTATTTAATTTTAAATTTGATTGGTAGTAAAATTATTTTTATATTAAATTTTTTTATTTAGTTAGTTTGTGGATTGGTCAAAATTAAAAATTTTCAGTCCGCAAATCAATCCGCAAAATGGTGGATTGGATATGGATTGGGTCAAATCCGCATCCGATTCGCAGATGTATGGATTGGATTTAGATTGAATTTCGCCAATTCATGGATTGAATTAAATTGAAAATTTATAATCCGTAAAATCGTGGATCGGATATGAATTGATGTTCAATCTGTAAAATCCAATCCGCGAACACCCCTACTGACTCGTGTAGCACGAGTGCACGACTTAAAAGTCTGTGGGTGGCAAAGGAAGTATCCAAAATATGAAAGAGAGACAAGTGTTAGGCATAAAGCGAAAAACCTTTATGTGGAAACTGTAACTTTCTGCTGATAATTATAATAATGAGTCCAATTCATTTCAAAGAAGGGTCTTGAGGGGTCAATAATGGGTTCTACATTTACACATCATCAATCTAATCCAACTCTCTAGTCCCGAAAGGAAGAAAAGAGGTTGCAATTTCCCCTTAGCAGCAGCCCTCAAGGCCTCTACTATAAATATGGCCATTAACATTTGTTAGCAACCCATCTCATAACTTGTTATTATTCCTCTTCCTCCTTCGTATTGCTAACAAAGATTTCCATATTTTGCAAATGGGGTTATATCAATACTACCTTCTTTCCGTCATGCTGCTTTTGCCTGCATTGTGTTACTCTCATTACCCATTCACATATTCTAGAGCTACTTACTATGGTAGCCCTGATTGCTTAGGGACACCAAATACGTAAAAATCTCACCTTTATAAAGCTATGTACATTAAACTCGCGCACAAGTTTACGCGAACTATTAGTTCATGTCATTATGACTTAGAGAATTTTTGTTTTGTATATGTTTATATTTTAGATTAACCAATGATCATGTTGATGATTCAAAAGGTGGTGCTTGTGGGTTTGGTGAATATGGAAGAACTGTAAATGATGCTAACGTTGCCGGTGTGTCGAGGCTTTGGAAAAATGGAACTGGTTGTGGAGCTTGCTATCAAGTAATGATTATTAAATTTCAACCCACTTAATCATTTCAGTTTATTATAAAGTTACATAACAAGTGTAAAATGAACAAATATTGCTAAGAGTGCTAAGACTGTGCATGAATGGAACTTGAAAACTTGATTTACTACAACAACTTGGTTTACTACAACATTAACGTTTATATATAAAAGCTAGTTGCATGCATACTCTCCATAAACCTGCTTAAATCGTTTGAAATTCAACATTTTCAACAATTTTATTGCCACTAGTAATAAACAACTAATCCTTTGGTTTTGTACCACCAACTAATAATGATTAGTTAATTAATTAACTTCAGGTCAGGTGCAAGGTACCACAACTTTGCACAGATTATGGGGTGTACGTGGTGTTGACTGACTATGGTGAAGGAGACAACACAGACTTCATCCTCAGCCCGCGCGCATATGGAAGAATGGCACTTCCGGATAAGTCAGCAAAGCCCTATTCTTATGGTGTCGTCAACGTTGAATTCCGGAGAGTCCCTTGCTGGTACAAAGGCTACAACCTCATGTTCAAGGTCCATGAAAACAGCAGGTACCCACATTACTTGGCCATAGCCATTCTGTACGTAGCTGGCCAAAATGACGTCCTAGCAGTTGAAATATGGCAGGTAATTACTTACAAATTAAGTATCAAATTAACTTCTAAACAATTGATTTTTGGCCCGTCCATCGCATGTAATGCTTTTGTTGGTGCAGGAGGATTGTCAAGAATGGGTGGCAATGAGAAGGGCTTTCGGTGCAGTATTTGACATCTCTAGTCCACCAGAAGGAGCAATTAATTTGAGGTTTCAAGTGAGTGGCAGCGCGGGGCTCACATGGGTTGTGGCAACCAATGCTATTCCTAGTGATTGGAAGGCTGGAGTTGCTTATGAGTCAGAAATTCAGCTTGAATAAATTTGAGATATCCCAAGCTTTATTATTATATGAAATATCATGGAATCGAAGAATATATATATATATATATATATGTTGTGCGCGGAATGCGGAATCAAGCACACCAAATAATCACAGAAAAATAAAGGACACAAAATTTACGTGGTTCGGCAATATGCCTACGTCCACGGGAGCAAGAGAAAAATAATTGTATTATTAACAATTATTTGAGTACAAATTTGAGTAAAGAAATCTCACTTTCCCAGAACCCAAATACACCCAGTACTCTCACACACACTCTCCAATTGCTCACACTCTTAAAAACTTATAAGCTTCACAAATTTTTGGATGATTAAGAATGGAAGAAGTGCCATCTATTTATAGGGAAAATAATGGCACTATTGCACCAACCCCTTTACTATTCCACCTAACCTAAGCCAATAGTCAATGGTGTCCATTTGGCAAATTTGACAAATTTGCCAACTTTCCATTTTTTCTTCAAATGTTTGGTAGCCATTTGAAATTTTGCATGCATTTTTTAATTTGAATGTCACGTGCATGACTTTTCAACAATTCTCCACCTCGGCGAAAATTTGTCCAAATCTGAGCCGACTACCAACGAACCCTCATCCCCAGAGTGATCCTTCAATAAGGATCCAGAATGGCTGTGTCGTTTCGACTGCCTACGTACCCAAAATTTGGGATCAAGCCAACCGTAGTTCAAAATTCCCGAAGGACATATCTTAACACAAGCGAAGGATTTGAATTAGTTTCAAGCAATGTTGAAACTTAACTCCAGAAACTACCTTCGTCAACATATCTGATGGATTATCTTTGGTATCGATCTTTCTCAACAACACAACACCGCTCTCGATAATCTCTCTCACATAATGATATTTCACATCTATGTGCTTCGTCCGAGCGTGATATGTTTGATTCTTCGCAAGGAATATCGCACTTTGATTATCACAGAAGACCGTAATGTTCTCCTGGATTACTCCCAAATCACCTAACAAGCCTTTCAACCAGATAGCTTCTTTTACAGCTTCAGTTGCTGCCATATACTCTGCTTCCGTAGTGGACAGAGCAATTGTCGATTGTAGAATCGACCTCCAGCTAACCGGACCTCCACCCAATGTGAATACGTAGCCCGTTGTTGATCTTCGCTTGTCAAGGTCTCCAGCGAAATCAGAATCACAATACCCAACACATTGTTGACCACAATCCTTCTTGAACAATAACCCAACATCAACTGTCCCATACAGATATCGGAGAATCCACTTTACCGCAAGCCATTGATTTTTACCCGGATTGTGCATGTATCTACTAACCATGCTCACTGCTTGAGATATATCGGGCCTTGTGCATACCATAGCATACATAAGACTACCCACAGCACTAGCATATGGAACACGAGCCATGTAATCGCGCTCCTCTTGAGATTTAGGACATGAAGAAGAGCTTAATTTGAAATGAGGAGCTAGAGGTGTACATACCGGTTTAGTTTTGTCATCCATACCGAATCTTTCTAGCACTTTCTTCAAATAAGACCTTTGAGTCAACCATACGCTCCCATTCTTCTTGTCTCTACGAATCTCCATCCCAAGTATTCTCTGTGCATCACCCAAGTCTTTCATCTCAAACTCAGAAGCCAGTTGCTTCTTTAATCTTTCGATCTCATCTCTATTCTTCGAAGCTATAAGCATATCATCGACATAGAGTAACAAATAGATGAAAGCTCCATCTGGTAGTCTTCTAAAGTAAACACAATGATCGTGTTCACTTCTGGTGAATTTCTGCCCTTGTATAAATTGATCAAATCTTTTGTACCACTGTCTTGGTGATTGCTTCAGTCCGCACAAAGATTTAATCAACCTACACATATGATTCTCCTTTCCAGCAACTCTGAAACCACAAGGCCTAATCATATAGATTTCCTCCTCCAAATCTCCATGTAAGAACGTCGTCTTAACATCCAATTGAGCCAACTCTAACTCATATTCTGCAACTAAGGCAAGTAGGATACGAACGGAAGTATGTTTTACAACTGGAGAGAAAACTTCATTGTAGTCAATACCTTCCTTTTGGGCAAAACGTTTTGCCACGAGCCTTGCCTTGTATCGAGGAGTTGTTTGATTCACAGATCCTTGCTTTTTGGTGTAGACCCATTTATTGCCAATAGCTCTTTTCCCCTTTGGTAACTTTACAAGTTCCCAAGTCTGGTTTTTATGGAGAGATGTCATCTCTTCTTCTATGGCTAACTTCCATTGATCATTTTCATTGCTGCGTAATGCTTCACCGAAAGTGTTGGGGATGTCATCATCAATAACTGGAAGTGCATAGGCTACCACCATATCTTTAGTAAGCCATCCGGGTTTCTTTATCTCTCTTCTTGATCTCCTTATTGCTATAAAATCATCATTATCTACATCATCAATTGTTTCTTCATTTTGTGGGACATCAGAAGAAACAATCTTTTTTTCAACTGTAGGTGTCACCTCCATAGTTGAACCATTCTTTGATGTAGAACTAATTGGTACATAGGGAGTTGCATCAAACTCCACCCGCTGCAATACCTCTTTGGTCTTGTTCTCCACCTGCTGAGAACTTGAAGCTTTCAACATTGAAACTTCATCAAATGTGACATCTCTGCTGCACACAAACTTTTTGTCTTCGAGATCCCAAAGCTTGAAGCCTTTTACTCCACCTTTGAATCCCACAAAGATAGCTTTTCTAGCACGAGGATCCAATTTACCATCTTTGACATGATAATAAGCTGGACACCCGAATATACAAAGGGAATCATAGTCTTGTGCATGCTTTCTATACCACATTTCCATAGGAGTTTTATCTCCAATTGCAGCAGAAGGTAACCGGTTTACCAAGTGACTTGCGTAACTCACAACTTCAGCCCAAAACTTTTTATCTAAACCAGCATTAGATAACATACACCGTACCTTCTCTAGTAAAGTACGATTCATACGCTCAGCCACACCGTTCTGTTGCGGAGTATGTCTCACCGTGAAATGTCTTTTAATACCCTCGTTCTGGCATACTTGCAAGAATGGATCAGAAGTATATTCACCCCCATTATCAGATCGTAATACTTTGATCTTTCTGCCAGTTTGAGTCTCCACCAATTTCTTCCATTTCACGAAAATCTCTAGAACCTCATCCTTTGCTCGCATGGTGTACACCCACACACGTCTAGAGAAATCATCAACGAATGTAACAAAATAATGGCTTCCACCAATTGATGCAGTCTTGGTTGGTCCCCATACATCACTATGAACATATTCAAGGATCTCACGAGTATCGTGATTAGCTGTACCAAACTTGACCCTTGTTTTCTTGCCTACTACACAATGCTCACAAAAATTTAATTTACAGGTTTTGGTACCTTTTAAGAGTCCATGCCTCATCAGAGTTTGCAAAGACTTCTCTCCAGCATGTCCCAGTCGTACATGCCATAGCTTGGTGGTGTCACTGTACGCCTCAACAACATTTGCTTCATCAGTTGTACCTCCCTTCAAATAGTACAGATTGTGACGCCGAACCCCTTGCAGAATCACCATAGCCCCATGTGTAAACTTCATTGTGCCATTTTCAATGGTAACCTTGTAGCCTTTAGCTTCCAAAGCACCCACAGAAATTAGATTTTTCTTTATCTCTGGAACAAATCTAACCTCTTTGAGTTCTCTGACCATTCCATCAAACATTTTGAGCCGAATTGTTCCTATCCCCATTGTGCGACAAGGTTGATCATTCCCCATCATAACTGCACCAGATTCCAATACGTTGAAATCCGTAAACCATTCCTTAATGGGACACAAATGATAGGTTGCTCCAGTATCAAGTATCCACTCGCTCGAACTAGCCACGTATGCTGCAGGAGTAATACTTAGTGAATAATCAGAGCCCTCATCTTTCCGTGCCATGTTTGCTGCTGCTGGTTTCTTCCCATCTCTCTTTTGAGCCTTTGGACAATCTTTCCTCCAATGGCCCTTTTCATGACAAAAGGCACACTCATCTCGAGCTATATTTCTGCTTCTCGATTTGGATCGAGAATTCTTTCCACCACCCTTTTTCTTTTTCTCCATCGCCCAATCTCTGCTCACCAAAGCTTCAGACGATGCTCGTTCAGAATTTTTATTATTATTCCGAATCTCCAAGTTAGTCAATGCTGTGCAAACATCTTTAAAGACGATCACACTCTTCCCATATATCAAAGTAGTCACAAAATGGCTATATTCCTCTGGTAGTGAGTGTAACAGAATCATAGCCTTGACTTCATCTTTAATATCTTCATCAAGATTCTTCAAATCAGCAAGTAACTTTTCAAATCTTGAAACATGATCGTGCATTGACACCCCAGACTTCATTCGAAAGCCATATACTTGGCTCATTGCATGAAGACGATTTTCAGGACTTTTCAGCAGGTACTTCTCCTCCAATGTACGCCACAAAGTCACCGCACACTCCTCATCTTTCACCAAGTATTTCACCTCCTTGGTCAAACAAGATCTAATCTGACCACAAGCTTTCTCGTTCATACGATCCCAAATTTCTTCATCATACAAGTGTCTTTTATTTTTCAGAACAACATCGAGATCGATTTGAATAAGGGCATCCATAACTTCGCGCCTCCACATGCCGAAGTTGATTTTCCCATCAAACTTTTCAACATCGATCTTCTGGCCTCCTATAACAGGTGCTGAATAGCGATTTGACAAATCTCGCCTCCCACCTGAAGTGTCTCCTGAAATAGTCTCGGTAGATCTCTCCCCAATTCTGGAAGTTTCACCTTCTACCATTTTCTCAACGAACTATTTCCACTTGAAAAACAGTCTCTATGATGTTAATTTCGCGTGAATAAATGCACCAGGAAAGTTCCCAGGAAACTGGACGGGAACTCGGTCCCAATTAAAAACCAGAATCCTTAGACTCTTATCGCCTTTGTTGACAGAACTTTCCTAGACATGCAAAAATACACACTACTTACAATAGACTGTCTCCCAAGTACAAATGGCCGTCTCCACCGTATTCGTGAACAGTACCGTATACGGGAATAGTACCGTATACGTGAACAGTACCGTATCCCCCCAAGTACGAACCGTCGGCTCTGATACCACTTGTTGTGCGCGAAATGCGGAATCAAGCACACCAAATAATCACAGAAAAACAAAGGACACAAAATTTACGTGGTTCGGCAATATGCCTACGTCCACGGGAGCAAGAGAAAAATAATTGTATTATTAACAATTATTTGAGTACAAATTTGAGTAAAGAAATCTCACTTTCCCAGAACCCAAATACACCCAGTACTCTCACACACACTCTCCAATTGCTCACACTCTCAAAAGCTTAAAAACTTATAAGCTTCACAATTTTTGGATGATTTAGAATGGAAGAAGTGCCATCTATTTATAGGGAAAATAATGGCACTATTGCACCAACCCCTTTACTATTCCACCTAACCTAAGCCAATAGTCAATGGTGTCCATTTGGCAAATTTGACAAATTTGCCAACTTTCCATTTTTTCTTCAAATGTTTGGTAGCCATTTGAAATTTTGCATGCATTTTTTAATTTGAATGTCAAGTGCATGACTTTTCAACAATATATATATATATATATAGGAACAACTTGTCGATTACTTGTTCCTGGTTATCAGCTTCTTAATGTTGTTTAGATATTCTAGTATTGTGTACTCATGTCTCCTCAATACTTAACTAGTTGCTAAATAAATAGGGGGATTGTGCACTTTAATTAGATCTTTTGATCTAATTAACGAAGGAATAAATGAATAAAGTTCCGCTTTCTTTAAGATAAAACCGCTCATCCGCCTTGTTTGCAATGTGTGTGTGTGTGTGTCTTGTTTAATTTCTTTTGAATGTTTAAATAACTCCACTATATTTCCTCTAGTAAGAGTGATCAGTAAAATTGATGTATTATCAAACAACATACATCATCGATAATATTCCTTGGTGATTACAACATGTTAAACAACATATTTCAAATGTAAAAGTTGTAAAATAAGCTGACGAGCCATTCCATTTAGAATTGGAGATTAGCCAAATCTTTTGTCAATTGTTTATAAAAGTAGGATAAATGTCTACCAACCACTCATTGTTTGGCACTTTACAAAAAATATACTAATTTTTTTTTCTTTTGTAGCTATCCACATAAAGTTTACAAAATGTATCACCTTTTTACTTTTTCATTAACATAATTAAAGATTTAATAAAATATTAATTAAACGACCACTATACTGTTAAAATATTATTTAATCCTAGCTAGTAGCTAAATGACGAAAAAATTTCAATGTGTAGCTGTTGGAACAAATAGCAGCTATAAAATTAGTTAGATAAATTCATCAAACCTACTAATTTAACAGTATAAAATCACCAAAATAACCACCCTAACTAATTTGTAGTTCATTTACAACATAAATCTAGAACCTTTGCTCATATAATCCATCTTGAATAATCTTTGACAACTATAAGAAGTCTTCGAAAGCAATAAATCACCAATAAAAACAATCATAATTATCCAAAATACTTTAAAAGAAACATAAAAGTAGTTATAGAAAACTTTAAATATTATACCTTGTTGCCATCAATCAAAAAATAACAATGTAAAACCAGTTATGATGAATATAGAGTTTACAGTTTGTTTCCATCAATTCAAAATAAAACATATTCTAAAAGTATCTAAATCAACAACTAATAAATAATCTATTTACATTTAGGGATAAAATAGTCTTTATCAATATCTTGTTAAATCATCTATAGTCTTTTATCAATATTCTGTTAAATCATCTAATGCTATTAATGGAAAAGTAAATTTTGGTGTATTTTTTATAAAATGTAGAATATTAGGTGGTTAATGAATATTTACCCATAAAACTACAAATAATAAATTCTTCAACCAACGTACTACATTAATTTCATCTTCAGCTCTTCTGGTAAGCACTGGTTAACTAATGATATTAGGTGCACCATAAAAGGAAAATAGATGATATTGTGAAATTTTTTTGTAATTTGTTACATTTCTCATATGCAAACAACATAGTATTTTTTTATTTCCATCTCTCGCAATTATTAATTACGATAGAATTATTTGACAATTGTTTGTTTCGGTCTTTAGTCGATTTGCACTGTTGTGATTGCTTTAGCATTTTGAGTAACATCAATCCTGTGGAGACGATCTTGAATACTCATCACTTTATTACTTGTTGTGTATACTTGCACATTGGCATTGATAATAATTGATTATACAAATCAACCAATAGTTGCGTATCACATGGAGTGATCCTTGGCGATTCGATTAGTAGCTGATTTAGGGCACTTTTAAGGATGATGTCCATGGAACTGCCAGTGTCCACAAGAGTCCTTGCTACTTTACCGGTGGCAACTTTTAATGTTATAACCAAAGCATCATCATGGGGGTATGAGACACCTTCTGCATCTTTTTCTGTGAAAAGAATGGAGATGGGATGATCGGGTACCTGGGGTACCCTAAAATAATTTTGCCAAGCTAAGTTGACTTCTCTATCAGGGCGATCTATGATTGGCGACTTGCTGTAACGCTTGATAGCCCATCTAGATTCCCCCGCGAGGGTAGGACCTCCTGCTATCATTCGAACATAAACGCCTTTCTTAGACCCATGGGGTACCTCGACCTCGGGACTAGGGTTAGCCACTTGTTTACCCGTATCTTGCTCCGAGAATTTCCTAGCCTCTCGCATATCAACCACAAACTCCTTGAGGTACCCACTCAGGATCAGTGACTCAATTTCTTCCCGCAAGTGAAAACACTCGGCGGTACTATGGGCGAAATTTTCATGGAACTCACAATATTTCAAACTACCCTTCATATTGGGGTATTTCCGAATTGGCTTAGGTGGGCGAAGTATCCCCATATCCCTCATATGGTAAAAAATCTGTTCTGGAGATTGATTCAAAGGATGAAAAGAGTCATATCAGGATTTTTGTGGTGCTTCCCGTTGTTCTGGTGGTGGCGGCTTAACATGTTGGGGTACCCGGGGTACTCGAGAAGGTACTTGGGGTACCTCGACTCTCTTGGGTTTCTTCTTGCTTTTCACGACTACAACTCTGTCTTCCTCCCGCTTCAGGCAACACTTCTCGTCCATTTCTATTTGTTGCAAAGCTCGAGAACGAGTTTCCCCATATGAAAGAGGGCGGTGCTTTTGAAATGATCGCCATAACTTCCCTAAACGCAAGTTCTTTTCAAAATGAGTGAGAGTATGTTGGTGACCAAACGTACCGGTGCGTAAAACTTCTTGGTGGAAGCGGGTTACATACTCGGCTAAAGATTTTGATTCCCCTTGCTTGATGAAAGCAAGCTTGGAAGATGTTATATCTTGGGAGGAAGCATAACTAAACTCATTAACAAAATCTTTTAAGAGCTGATCGAAGGAGGATACACTACCTGCCTTTAGCGATCAGAACCATGATTTGGTTGGTCCAGTGAGGGTATTTGGGAACATCCGACACATAGCATTGTCGCACACTCCATTAATCAACATCTGGTCACGATAAAACTCAGCATGTTCCACGGGATCCGAGGTACCCGAGTATTGCTGTATTTGAGGCATGGTAAACGCTTCCGAGAGAACCGTTGTCTGAATCTCCATGGTGAATGGCGAGTTATACGATGCTGGCGCTAGAGCATTGGTGGGGTTTTTGTTTTTCAGAAAGGAGTTTCACTTGAGCTTCAAGGTGCTCCATTTTTTCCAGGAACTTGCAGGGTACCCCAGGTGCACCTGAGGATGCCGCAGTTGTTTGAGAAGCTCTTTTGGCGTTCAACTTGTACCGGAGGTCTTCTTGGGCCTTTTGTTTACGTTTGGTACCCTGACTACTATGGGAATAGCAAGAGGCAGTGGAGCGTTCTTCTCGAGAGCCGCCGGTTTGAAACTTCGAACGGGTGCCCGATGGCCCGTGCTTTGGTCTACTTCCCTCCGGTATTTCAGATCTTGGAATGATCTGTTTCTTACCTCGTGGAGGCGGGACATCTTAGGTTACCGGGGAAGTGGCTACTTCGGGTACCCGGGATCCTACCGCTCTGAGGATCGCGTGTGCGAAATCTTCAAAGTGTTTATGAGTGACGGGCTCTTCATCGAGGTGGATACCGGTTGATTGCTTAACAGATTTGCCTTTGTCTAGGCGGGATGCCCTCCTTGTCGAGTCACCTCTCTCAGCACTGTCGTGGTCTTCCACTCCATCATGACCTAACATTAGGTTATCAGTGGATACATCGGGTGCCATGGTAGTGTAGGCTCACGTACCGACAAGCTTAGCACCGTGTGGAAGCTTTTTGCGCGTTCCCCACAGACGGCGCCAGTTGTTTGCAGCGGATTTTGGATCAATGAATAAAAAACCACAAAATCAAACCAAGAACAATAAATTTATATTTTGTTGGGGAGCGGGGTGCCTCGCTTGTTCGACGCGTGCAGGCCGTTTAGGCTTTTTGTGGAGTGGAGGAGGATTGAGGTGGCGGTGAATATGGATGGGGTCTGACTTCAGGTGCGGAGGGCTGTTGAGAATCGCCTTAAACCTGCGAAACAACCAAAAAAAGAGGTCAGAGGTGGAGCCGGGGGTGGCCGGCGACCACACTCCGACGCTCAAGTCAGAGTTGGGTTATCTCAGGTTAGAGAGCTTGCAAGCTCTCGGTAATGGAGGTTTTGAGGTTGAAGAAACCTTAGTTTTTTGTGGTGTGTCTGTTTACTTACTTGATAAAAATTAAACCTGAGTTTTTATATGGTGTACCCCGGTTGCCGTGCCACCTGGCGCTATTTTAGTGGCGTTCCCCGCTATCATGTCAGGAATATTTTTATTTTCATACGTATGACGGCTTAGGCGTTTCAAAAATATGCGTGGAGAGCAAGTTTATGGCGTATTCACGTGTTGGGCGTAGTGGAGTGGTCTCGCGTACCTCTGCAATTCCATTGTAATTTTGCAAGCGTAGCAGAAAAAGTTGGTGGTCCCAACTGTCATAATATCAAACTTTTGGCGGATTCGCTAGCGTGACACGCGGCTGTCTCCTCTTTGGCGGCACGAGATTTCCCCGCCGATTTTTTATTTTTTGACACGTATTAAACCGATCTTTTTGAGATTCAGGGCCCACATATCCTTTCACATTTTTACGAAGACTTTTTGTATCCTTGCATGGTATACCCGAGGTACCCCTGGAGTATCTAGGGTAACCGAGGTAAGCTAATTTCTTAAATATTGACACGTGGCGCTTCATCATTGGCATCATGTTTCCTTCCCAAACACCTAGTTTGCTTTTTGTTTTTGATATTTTTCTAGCTAATGCTTTGCTTAGATTACTTTTTGTTTTTATATTTGTCTGGCAAATGCTGTGCTTAGATTGCTTTTTGTTTTTCATATTTAATTGGCTTTGTCGCGGGATATTGTTTTCTCTTTTGATTTCCTGTCTTTCTTGTTATGGGATTTGATGATGGTGTATGCGTACGAAGATCATGTAATAGAATAAAGTTCTTTCAATAAATTACGTTCGGTTTACTATTAGTTAATCAAATTTAATTTACTTTGGTATATGTTGTTATAAGCGGACCCTGTATAAGAATAGAAAGAGCACCAACGTACCAAGATTTGCCAGCAAATTAATGAGATTACTCCTGTACACGATCAAAATAATTTCAATTTCATCATATGTATGTGTGTCTGTAAATATCGAGATACGCATACACACACAAAATGTAAATAACTTTCAAATATAAAATATTTAAAGTAGTCAGCATATTAACAATTTACAATATAGATTATACGTAGATGTTGGTGTATAAATACTAATGTTATTGGTGTCAATGTGCAAGTGTATACAACAAGTAATAAAGTGATGAGTATTCAAGATCGTCTCCACATGGATTGATGTTATTAGATTTGCTACAGCAATATTAACAGTGCAGATTTTGTGCTAAATTAAAATAAAATAATTAATGAAACTAATATACTAATTAAAATAAAAACGTAATAAATAAAATGCAACAAAGTAGATTATCACGTCAAACTCAAGGATAAAAACAATGAGAATATAGAGTAGTTGAGTGAATAAACTCTCCTAATGGTCTTGACTATTTTCTAATGGTTAGCTCGGTTGCTGCAGTATCTGCTACAGCACTGGGCAGAATCTTTATGCATCCTTAGTTGTCCCATGTTGGATATCTTATATCTATATATAACCTAACAGTGATCAATTGTTATGCCAACATAAGATATAACATTACACGCTTAGGTTCTATTTACCCTACAAGGTGAATCCCTATGTCTAGTTCATCACTAATTTTAGATTAAGCATGGCTCTTTTGGGATAAGTTAAACTCAATCCAGGAAACCCAATCTAAAACCAAGTATTGCTCTGATATGTTCCACTAAGATAGGCCCTTTTGCGGCTCTCTCCTAACTTTTATCATTAAATGGGTGATCAACCGAAATAATGAATAAACATAAATACTATCAAAACAAACTGCTACAACAAACATGCAACAACACATATATTCAGTCAATAAACCATCAAGATTGTTTATCACTCAACCACAAATAAATTTAGTTCATTAGTTCATGGTTTGCAAAAGAAAAATAAAGAACAAAGTTTCAACCATGAACCACATCCCCATGAATAAATAGAAAACACGAAAACAAGAGAAAGATAAAAAGGATTGAGCTCCTAATTGATCTCTGCAATTTTTCCTCTGGTGCAGCCCTTAATCTCTCTCTTGAATCTTGTTTTTCTTTTGTTTCTTTGTGTTTTTCTCCTTGGGTGACGACTCTCTTTAATCCTTATGATGTATGCTTCTTTTATAGTTGAAAATTAGGGTAAACGAAAGCCTAGGGCGCGCATAAGTCAGATTAGGAAACTGCAGATCGCAATTCTGCAAGTATCCTGCACGAAATTTTCTCTGTCGTTGTTCCAGGATTGCTACAGCAACGGCTACAGCAATGGTTGCTACAGTAATGGCTACAGCAACTACACTGTTCCAGATTTGTTTCAATTCTTTTATAGCCATGTTCTTCCTCCTTTTTGCCAGCCTATTGCATCAACATTCCTTCCATGAATTATAAGCTTCTGGAAACCTACAATTATGCACACAATTTGAGCACGAATTACTTTAAATCAAGCAAAACTTATTAAGACTAAACTAAAATGAATGTTTATGCAAAATGTAACAAAAATGCAATAAAAACACATTATTTACTCTCTAAGTGATCTTGATTTAGGTCTAGAATTGCCATAATAACTCTCATTTCATAGAGTTATCACACCCCCAAACTTAAATCGTTACTTGTCCTCAAGTAATGACAACAACACTCACTCTGTAATCACACAATCATGCAACAAATAACTTAACTCTGTCATCAAATTTGCAAGGATTCTTCCACCCTCAGATCACACTCTTAATCATACAAAATTGTCATAGTAGTTCAGTTCTAGACTTAGACTTCATTCTGTCCAAAGTGTGTATGTGCCACTTTGATAAAATTCCAGAGGTGCTACAGTATTGCACAAACTTTGTATACAATTCAGAGGTAGAATACAAATATATTCCCATATGGGGGAGCAGAACTCACAATTATATTCAAACTGTGCTACAACAATAATTTTTTTTTTCAGTTAAACCCTTCAATGCAACATTGAGCTTTCATGTGAATCCCTATCACTTGTAATGACGACACTCAATTACTCATTCAAAGTACATGTCAGAGTTGCTACAACAACGCATTCAGGATGTTATATCTAGGTCATACCTTTGGACGCCTTTGACTCAAGGCTGAACATGGGGCTCATAAACAGACCAGGTTACTCAACATCCTAGGTAGCGAACCTCTTTATCACCATTTTTTTTTGCTTTTCTTCTTTTTTTTTTTAATTGCTGCAGCACTGCTTGTAGCTCGTGTTGCCTTTGGACTCAAGTTTGCATATGGGGTGCATACTCAACCCTGGTTACTCAGCAACTTAAACCATTGGAGCAGAATTTATTTCATAACAGGCACAGTCCAACAAAAATTTTCCCCCAAACTTGAGATATTTTCTACTCTTTTTTTTGGTTTTCCTGGCTCTGCTACAACATTCTTATAAAACTCAACCAAAGTCTAAGTGTCGGGACATAAGTTCAACCTCCATCTATAACTATCTCTACTTGGCTTTCTCATAAATATTGAATAACACTCAATTTATCTTCATTAGGTTTTCAAATCCATACACAAATATTAGATAACAGAGCTTCACACACACACACAAGCATAAACACATGCACTCAGAAACACAACCCCCCCAAACTTGAGTGGTGTTGTGTCCTCACAAGCACACAAAACAAAACCACATAAACCAGACATGCATACACTAAATAAAAGGACATGCAAAATGAATTAGAAAATTAAAACTAAATGAAAGAAAAGTTTTGCAGCAAGAAGTAAAATAAACTAGAGGTTAGGGGTACTGCCCTGTTGCTGGAAGCACTGCTACAACATAGGCTGTAAAGGGTCACTTTTTCTTTGATATACTTCTCAAACGCTCCTTATCATAAAATCTGATCAATCCATTTGTTGCTGCAAAAGCAAGAAATGCCTCTGTTGTTTGAGAATCTTCTGTTATATGTCATGTTGTAAGTGATGCTGCAGCAATTCCCTCCTGCTCTTTTTGCCCACATTTTTTTTTACTTGCTGCAATGTAACATAAAGACATAAAAAAAATTAGATGCACACTTAAAATAACAAAAAGACAAATTAAATAATTTAAAAGCTAAATTCAATGCCATAAAAACTTGAAACAACTTCCCTTATTGGGTTGCCTCCCAATTAGCGCTTGATTTTAGGTCTTTCAGCCTGACCTTTCTTGTTTCCTCAACCTGGATCCTTCAAGAACCGATCATTCTTTAGGCTGTTCATATCATCTCCCATATAGTGCTTCACTCTCGGCCCATTAACCTTGAATTCTTGTTGGTCTGGAGTGAGTTCCCTTTGCTGGATTTGCTCGTCAATTCTGAAGGGTTGCTTCTCCCCTAACCATGCTATGTTAGCTGCTCCATGATCTTCATCATCAAGTTCTTCAATTGTTACAGCATTGATTTCTTCCTTACTGCAGCAACTGTGTAATCTCTTTGCTACAACAAAGTCCACAACACTGATAAAATTACAATCTTCAATCTCATCGGGACTTTTCATGACATCCAGTACATTGAATGTAACTTGCTGGTCATTCACCCTCATGGTTAATTCTCATTTTTGAATAACAATTAGAGTCTTTACCGTGGCTAAGAAATGTCTCCCTAGAATGATTGGCACTTCTTTGTCTGCCTCAAAGTCTAGCACAATGAAATCCACCGGAAAAATAAATTTATCCACCTTCACCAACACATCTTCAATCTTTCCTTTTGGGTAGGCATGAGATCGGTCCGCAAGTTGTAGAGTCACTGTTGTTGGTCTACATTCTCCAACTCCCAATTGCTTAAACACTGATAAAGGCATGAGATTAATGCTAGCCCCCAGATCACAAAGTGCTCTGCCACTGTATTCAGTGCCTATGAAGCATGGAATTGTGAAGCTTCCTGGATCCTTCATCTTCTGTGGTATCTTACTCTGAAGCATTCAGCTGCACTATTGTGTTAGAGCAACTGTCTCAAATTCTCCAAGTCTTCTTTCTTTGTCAAGATATCCTTAAAAAATTTTGCATAATTTGGCATTTGCTCTAGAGCTTCCACAAAAGAGATATTGATATGTAGTTGTTTCAGCACTCCTAAGATTTTGTTGAACTGCTTGTCTTGTTTTTGCTTCTGAAACCTTTGAGGAAATGGTGGTGGATGTCTAAACTGTTGTGCTACAGCATGTTGTGCAGATTGCTTCTCTTTTGTTTTACTCGGCTATGTTGCTGTTGGTGCTATAGCTTCCTCACCACCAGGTGCGGGATCATAACTTTCTGTAGATGCTGTAGCAGAATTATATTGATTTGCATTCTGAAAAGTGGAAGACTGTGACTTCTTCTCTACTTGAGTGCCTTATTGGCCTTGGTTGGGCTCAATTCTTCTGTTTGGTATACCAACTGAACTATCAACCTCCTTTCCAGATCTCAAGTTTATCACTTTGCAGTGCTCTTTCCCTTCTCTTCTTGGGTTCTCTATGTTGCTGGGTAAACTGCCCTGAGGTTTGTTGCTTACTGCTGTAGCAAGCTGTCCAATTTGATTTTCCAAGTTTCTAAAAAATGCAGCATGACTTTGGACAACCACTTAATTCTTCAAAATATAATCCTTAATCAAAGCTTCAAGGGAGCTCAGTTGATCATTGTTGAGGCTTCTTTGCTTTTGATTTTGTTGATAAAATTCAGCTGGTTTAACATGTCTGTTCTGTCCACTAAATGCTGCAGCAGGTTGATTCTGATTACTCAATGAAAATTTCAGGTGTTGTCTCCATCCAGGGTTGTAAGTGTTTGAATGTGGATTGTCCTGGTTCTGTCTATTGAAGTTGCCCACATAATTGACTGAAGTCGGATTCCCAGGACAATTGTCGAATAAATGCCCTTCTCCACAATAAACGCAAGACACATCATAAATTTGGTTAACAGTTGCTGGAGCAGTAGTCATAGCCTTTACCATCTTTGTTAATGAAGCTACTTGAGCTGATAATGCTGTCAAGGCATCTACGTTATGGACTCTTGTTATTCCTCTTGCTGCAGCTTGTCTGGTTGATGGCCACAGATAGTTATTGTTGGCTATCCTCTCCAAAATTTCATAAGCCTCATTGTAAGACCTAGATAACAAGGCCCCATTTGCTGAAGCGTCCACCATCAATCTAGTGCTTGGGTTGAGACCATTATAGAAAGTTTCCAACTGTATGCAACAAGGAATACCATGATGAGGACATTTTTTGAGTAACTCCTTAAATCTCTCTCATGCGTCACACAAGCTCTCATCTTCAAGTTGATGGAAAGATGTGATATTGTTCCTCAACTTTGCATTCTTGGTTGGCGGGAAGTATTTCATCAAAAATTTGTCAGCCAAATCATTCCATGTAGTGATAGAATCTGGTAGCAGAGAATTCAACTATGCTCTTGCTCGATCTCTCAAAGAAAACGGGAAAAGTCTGAGTCTCAATGCTTTTTGCGATGCTCCAGCAATCTTGAAAGATCACTTACTTCTAAAAATAACTTAAGGTGTATATGAGGATCTTCGGATGGAAAACCATTAAATTGCCCCACTGTTTAAAGCATCTGAAACATCACGGGTTTGAGATCAAAATTGTCAGCTTGAACGTTGGGTCTAACTATTCCCGAATGTATGGCTTGAGGAGTCAACACTGCGTAGTCTCGAATGGCTCTATCTCTATCGTTCGCCATGTGAATAATGTTGGTGTTCCCTGGTTGCCTTTGAACACATTGTCTATTCAGACCTTCATGTACATTGACTGGTTGTATTGATGGTTGTCGAAGCCAACAAAAATAAATTCCTACTCTAAATAAATTGTGTATAGTGATTGAGCAGGGTCGTGTCCATAGAGATCGGTAATTATTTAAATCCTTTTAAAACGTAAAACATAAAATGGAGGTTTTGTTGACAATAATAAAGATCAAATTAAAATAACAAGAATGCAAATTAAAGTTGTAATTCAAATTGGAGAAAGCTCTGGTTGAAAGAATTAACTCAGCTTGATTCCACTACTGATCATTAATTCAAATATAGATTATTATTACTTTTGAATAGACCGGTTATAGCTATTGAGACCCTCTAATAGCCAATCTCTCCTTAACTAGCCGATAACCAAGGTACGACCGTTGGTTATTTCCCTAATCAAATAGACAACCCTAGATACGATCATAGGATTTAATCAATTGACAGCCTGAAAAACCAGAGAGACCCAAATCCTAATAAACACATATGATGATTCATTTAAATTAGATTGTTTATTCTCACAACACAACTCTCTGCTATGTTATTTGTCACAAACATTAAAATCTTCATACGATGAATCCTTTAATTGACAATAGATTAAGTTGATAATTAAATAGTGGCCAATTACCTAATTAACAAACATAATCATGAAAATAATTCAGAGAATAAACAAATACCCAAAAAGTAATAAAACAATTAAAGCATAAGAAAGATCTCACAGTAGTGATGAATCAAAGCTTCATTAACCTTCAACCAGAAAAATAGGTTTAGTTCTTCATAGAGAGAAGAGAAAAATTAAGATCTAGGGTTTCTTTCTTTTTCTCCAATCCAAATCCCCCCTTTTTCACAATAGATTCCTCCCTTAAATACTCTCTCTCTCTTCTCCTTTAGAGTTCTATTTAAAATAAAATACTAATATCTGAAATATTAAATTCGTAATTACAAAAATAACCAAAAATATAAAACACGTTAAACTAAAAACTGCAGGTCCGCAGTTGACAGCACGCCCCCACGCCTTATCAACAAAGTTCTTCTGACTCTCTAAATTTCTCCAAGAGAACAATCATCTTTAAACATCATCTTATAACTCAATTTTATCACGAATCAATAGAATTGCACCTACAAAAGTAAAACACAAGTAAATCATTATTATTAAGTGCAAAACATCGATATTAAGGGAAGTAAACAATGCAAAACTAGTGCATAAATTGCACTCTAACAAATTCCCCCACACCAAGATGATGCTTGTCCTCAAGCATATAACTCAAGATTAATCCCAAATCTCCACTAAATTCTCATCTCAACTCATCCAAAAACAAGTTTAAGCAAGCATACCTCAAGAAATTAAGTCGTTCAACATTCGAGAGATAAGGATTTTAAAGCATAGAATTTCATAAGATAGAATAAGAACATTCAACCACCAAGAAGATCCATTCAAAATTCAAGTGCAACAAGATTTAATAGCCCTCTCAATGACTTCACTCCATGCACTCAAAGTGTTTAGGGTATCATTTATGCACTCAAATCAAATCAAAGAATGCTATTACCATAAGCTTGCTCATATATCACATCTCAATCCACAAAACATGAATAAAATGCAAAAATCTAAGGGTCTTAAAAGGGTTGTAATGGGGTTAAATAGGTTGAATGAAAAAGAAAGGTTTACGAAAGAAAAAGAGATCAAAATGAGAAGAATGAACTCATTGAATGAACTTATGATATCAAAATGCTTATTTCTACTCAAGTCACCAAGAATGAAAACATTTTTTTTTGTTTTTTTTTCGATTTTTCTTTTTTTTCCTCTTTGTTTTTTTGTTTTTTTTTTGTTTTTGAATCAAACAAAAGAAACGAACCTTGCACAATTTAATTCAAGCATAATGCTTGTTGATCTAATTGAGAAACTTTAATACAAGGTAGAAAAAGCAACAAAATATATCCACACAATGAGTCCAAAAATCTCCTTAAATTGAGGCTCAAAAAAGAAGAAAAATGGTTAAGTAGACGGAGAGAATTAGATGGGTAATGGTTAAGGCTCAAACAAAGGTAGCAAATAAAGGTCTTCGGGTAGAGAAAAAGGAAAATGCGAGAATAGAAAAATGGTAAATGGTTTGCCCTTATCATTTTAATGCCTAAAATCCCGTAATGTGGCTTCAACATGCATAACAAAGCAAGTTCTAGAATAAACAAACTAGGATTGATATTCACATAACAAAAATAATTAGAGCAAAGTGGTTGCTCATAGGCTCAAATCCTCACAAAGTTGGTAAATTTGCCATCAAATCATGTACACTCTTCAAATGAATCAACCATCAATAGTGGTGTAGAATGAGAAGAAGGTATGAGTGATATATAAAAGGAAAGGTAAAAATGATAAGAAGTGAGAAAGATGTATGTAGTAATATGAAAAGTGAAAGATAAAATGTGAGTGATGAAAGAGTATGGTAAAATAAAAATAGATATGAATAGTTTGAGATGGATGGGAAAAAAGTAGTGAGAAAGAAAAGAAAAGAAAAATAATAATATATGAAGCATACTAACTCCAAAATCATTTAAGGATGAGTAGAGTGAAAATAGATGAGTAGAGTGAAAATAATAATTCCAGACATCAATAATGCAAAAATCCCTCCCCCACACCAAGAACTTACATTGTCCCCAATGTAAGATAATCAAAGCTCACATAAAAATTAAAGCGTAAGGATAAAAGATTAAAGGCAAAAACTTCCCTGAATTGTGAGCTTTGATCCACATAACGTCTATGGGCTTGGCGGAAATGGTGGGGTAAATCCCACACTCTCGAAGTATGCGGCCAAATTCTGCTCCATCTTGTTCAGCTTGTGCTCCATTTTCTCTAATTGAATGCTCAAAGGTGGTGCGGATGTAGAAGGAATAGTTGGCGGGGCAGCAGTTGTTGTGCAAATTTTAATGTACTCGCAAGCGCACGAATCTATTGTAGTATAGACTAATGGTGACGAGTGTCGATCCCACGAGGAGGTGGATTTTAATTGTGTATAGAATTAATTTTGTAAATGGGTGGTTGAGTTTTGAGGTGAAACTGATTTGGATTATCCTAAAATTCGAATTAAAATGGCGAGAATAAATTTTAAAATTGGAATTGCAATGGCGAGAATAAATTGAAGATAGATCTATTGAAGTGAAGCACTTGGGTATCCGGATCCGTATCAACATGCACCATGGGCTAAATATTCCTTATTAATGCCAATTAAATCATGAGGGGGGAATCCACACCTCATGAACCACGCTCTAATCAATATGGTGCTAAGGGCTTATCGTGCCAAATAATAATAATCTTGTACTAGGGGCCGGTGAAACCAAGGCGGTACTAGACAAGATTAGTATTATTTGTCGACGAGAAGTCAAAACATCCACAAAAATTAGAGGGGAAGATAAAGTAAATTTACCAAATTAAGCCCATGACACATGTTGAGACTTCACCTTCAACCCAAGCTTGAAAGAAAATTAGCTACTCATAATTGAAATAAGGGCAAAATGGGAATTTATTAAAATATGAAGAAAATACAAGATAGAGAGGGAATTACAGAAAATGGATCCCAAAAATGGATTCAGAGATATCAAATTAGGGGGGGGGAGGCCCCCTTTTTATAAATACATGGAGTAAATCATGGCCATCGGATTAAAAACAGTTTGGACGCTTAGGATTGCGCCACGTCATCAGTCAACAGTCCACAGTTTGACCACGTGGATGAACAGTAACACGATTTGACCCGGATGAACAATAACGCGGTTTGGTTGAAAATAATCCTGTGTGATGCATGCACCGTACGCGA
Source organism: Citrus medica (assembly GCA_002013955.2). Lineage (NCBI taxonomy): Eukaryota > Viridiplantae > Streptophyta > Magnoliopsida > Sapindales > Rutaceae > Citrus > Citrus medica. Next base: position 152,051 of record MKYO02023788.1, on the reverse strand, counting down.
GATTTTTCGTCCACTGATATGCTGCCACGTCACCATCAACAGTACATAAGAATTTTAGCCCAACAGGATCGTGACACCTCATCAGTCAATGCCACATCATCGATCCGTCTATGTGAACAGTGTCGTGAATAGTAACGTAGACAATACCGTACACGTGAATAGTACCGTATATGTGAATAGTGTCATTTTTTCTTTTATGCTCCTCCTAAGGTTTTCGACCGTCCTGAGTTCAAAAGTGATGTCTGTTTTGCCGTCTGATCTCTCCTTTATTATGAAATGACTATAATGCCCCTAAAATACATAAAATACTTAATTAAAATAAAACACATGTAATTAAATCACAAGAAGGTTAAATACATAAAAGTAAGGGTTGTTAGTAAGACTTGAAATGTAAAATGACGGTTTTCTCCTTTATAAATATGCATTTTCTAACACTCAACAGCAGTGTCGTCGTCAAACTCGTCATCAGAGATAGCACCCTCCGAGATTGGATTCCGCAAGTGGCAAAACACTTATGCCTTTTCCATGTTTCGATCTTTGTCTCACGGCTTGGCGTGAATCTGAAATTGTGTTCCATGGAACCGTAGTGGGAGCGGCAATCTTAGATTTCTTTGCGACGGGTGTCTTTTTAGATGACTTGGAAGTATATGCTTTCCTTTTCGGCATTGTTACAATGATTGCACTCACGGATTTCGATTTACTCAGCTGGAATACAGGGCGTAGGCTGGTTGCGTTGCGTTACTGCTCGACTGGAGCTTGCTGCGCGGCTTGGGGCTGGTTGCGCACTACTGGTTGTGTTGCGGATCTGTTACGTGGCTGCGGCTACTGCTCGCTGGACGCGGGATGCTGGTGCTGCGTTGCGTTGCGCGCGGCTGCTGCTGCGTGGCTGTGTTGTGCGCTAGAGCTGGTTCGCGTTGCGGATCTATTGCGTGGCTGCGGCTGCTGCGTGGGCTGCGGGAAAGAATTAGGGATTTTGTGAATTAGGCATTTTTTTTTTAACAGTGATTTTTGAATTTTTTTTTTTAGCAATGAATCACTTTGAGACACCAAAAATTTCAGAAGTACTTTTTTAATAAGCACGTGGGCACGCCTTAAAACCATTTTACTTTAAAAATCACAGAAGTACTTATTAGTTAAGACGTGGGCACGCCTTATCAAAAATTTTCTTCTGACCAAAATAAGCAAACACATTATTTTTTTTAAAAAAAATTTGAATCAAAATTAAAAGAAGATATAACAAAAACCAAAATAAATAAATCATTTGGGTTGCCTTCCAAAAAGCGCCTTTGTTTTATGTCTTTGGCTAGACACATTTATGCATCAATCTCCATAATTGGGACTCTCGAGAGCCACATCCTCCACAATATTCACCGAAAAACCTTCATAAAAAGGTTTTAAGCGATGACCGTTAACCTTAAAAACTTAGTCAGAGGTCGGACTCCGAATCTCAATAATTGTGTTCCATGGAACCGTAGTGGGAGCGGCAATCTTAGATTTCTTTGCGACGGGTGTCTTTTTAGATGACTTGGAAGTATATGCTTTCCTTTTCGGCATTGTTACAATGATTGCACTCACGGATTTCGATTTACTCAGCTGGAATACAGGGCGTAGGCTGGTTGCGTTGCGTTACTGCTCGACTGGAGCTTGCTGCGCGGCTTGGGGCTGGTTGCGCACTACTGGTTGTGTTGCGGATCTGTTACGTGGCTGCGGCTACTGCTCGCTGGACGCGGGATGCTGGTGCTGCGTTGCGTTGCGCGCGGCTGCTGCTGCGTGGCTGTGTTGTGCGCTAGAGCTGGTTCGCGTTGCGGATCTATTGCGTGGCTGCGGCTGCTGCGTGGGCTGCGGGAAAGAATTAGGGATTTTTGGAATTAGGCATTTTTTTTTTAACAGTGATTTTTGAATTTTTTTTTTTAGCAATGAATCACTTTGAGACACCAAAAATTTCAGAAGTACTTTTCTAATAAGCACGTGGGCACGCCTTAAAACCATTTTACTTTAAAAATCACAGAAGTACTTATTAGTTAAGACGTGGGCACGCCTTATCAAAAATTTTCTTCTGACCAAAATAAGCAAACACATTATTTTTTTTAAAAAAAATTTGAATCAAAATTAAAAGAAGATATAACAAAAACCAAAATAAATAAATCATTTGGGTTGCCTTCCAAAAAGCGCCTTTGTTTTATGTCTTTGGCTAGACACATTTATGCATCAATCTCCATAATTGGGACTCTCGAGAGCCACATCCTCCACAATATTCACCGAAAAACCTTCATAAAAAGGTTTTAAGCGATGACCGTTAACCTTAAAAACTTAGTCAGAGGTCGGACTCCGAATCTCAACTGCACCATGAGCAAAAACATTAGTAACAATAAAAGGTCCAACCCAGCACGAACGTAATTTACCCGGAAAAAGTTTAAGCTTAGAATGAAAAAGAAGAACTTTTTGACCAACAGAGAACTCCTTTCTCAAAATCATTCTATCATGAAATGTCTTCGTCTTTTCCTTGTAAAAAACTTCCTGCACTATAGGGTTAATAACATCCACAGAAAATACCGAATGTTCCTCACTAGGATATTTCATGGCATCATTCATATTGAATTCTATAACCTCTCCATCAAACTCCATAGTGAGAGTCCCTTTATGTACATCCATTTTAGTCCTAGCAGTCTTAAGAAAAGGTCTTCCTAGCAAAATTGGGACAGAATTAGAGGAGTTATCATCTTCCATATCAAGTACATAAAAATCAGCAGGAAAAACCAACTCATTAACTTGTACTAAGACATCTTCTAATACCCCATCAGGATATGCATTAGACCTATCAGCTAGTTGAATTATCACGCCAGTTTCTTTTAATGGACCAACATTCAAAGATGAATAAATGGAACGAGGCATGACATTAATAGAAGCTCCTAGATCTAACATAGTCTTTTCAACTTTAACACTACCAATTTTACAAGGGATAGTAAATATACCTGGATCCTTGCACTTAGGAGGTAGTTTCTTTTGGAGAACTGCTGAAACATTCTCCCTCATGTGAACTTTTTCATCTCCTCTTAATTTTCTCTTGGAGGTGCACAGTTCCTTAAGGACTTTAGGATATCGAGGTATTTGTTTTATAGCATCTAATAAAGGAATATTTACCTCAACCTTGCAAAATGTCTCAAGGATGTCTTCATCTTGTTCCTCCTTCTTGGATTTTGCAAACCGGCTTGGAAAAGGAGGAGGTATCACAATAGGTAGGGGTTTCGCTCTGGTGGGTTTCGCATCTTGAGATTTAGACATCAATTCATTCTTCTCAAGCTCATCTTCTACATGCTTTGTCACTTTCTTACTAGGCTCTTGCAACTCCTTCCCACTTCTAAGGATGACAGCACTAACGTTTTCCTTTGGATTCACCTCAGATTTTGAAGGCAATCTCCCTAATACTTGAGACTCCAGACGGCTCACTGTAGTCGCCAATTGACTCATTTGGTTCTCCAAGTTCTGAATGCTTGCTGTAGTTGCCTGCTGAAATTGTTGAGTGTTAGTCGCAAGTGATTTAACAATTTCTTCAAGAGATATACCTGACTTGGAGGTTGACTGTGGAGGTGCTTGTTGTCTTGGTGGATACTGTTGTGGGAATCCTGACGGCCTAACTCCATAGCTGAAGTTGGGATGATCCTTCCATCCCGGATTGTATGTTTGTGCATAAGGATCATACCTCCTCTGAGGCATGCCTGGAAATCCTCCAACTGCATTGGCTTGTTCAACGGGTTCTTCTTGAAGTGTAGGACACATATCAGTTGAATGACCCATATTGTAACAAATACCACAAGTCTTCACCTGTTGCACATTACCTACAACAAACTTTTCCACAAGAGAAGTGAGTTTATCTAAACGTTGTTCAACAGAAGAAATATTTACCTCATTCACCTTCCTTGAAGTGGCATCTTGCCTGCTGCCAAATTGTTGTGCATTGGCAGCCATATTTGAGATCAACTCCCTTGCTTGAGTAGGGGTCTTGTTCACCAACACGCCTCCACTAGCAGCATCTATCATACTCCTATCCATCAATGATAGTCCTTCGTAAAAATATTGAATAAGAAGTTGATCAGAAATCTGATGCTGAGGACAACTGGCACACAATTGTTTGAATCGCTCCCAATACTCATACAAAGTCTCCCCAGGAAGTTGTCTGATCCCACAAATATCTTTTCTGATGTTGGCAGCTCTTGAAGCAGGAAAGTATTTCTCAAGGAACTGCTTCTTCAAACCATCAAACCATTCCACGTTGTAATCGATCTAGGAGGCAAGTAGTACAACCAATCTTTAGCTAGTCCATCTAAAGAAAAACGAAAAGCACGCAGCTTAATCTGCTCTTCAGTCACGCCTTGTGGCCTCATACTTGAGCACACAACATGAAACTCCTTAAGATGTTTATGAGGATCTTCACCTGCAAAACCATGAAACTTGGGTAATAAATGAATAAGACCAGACTTTAATTCAAAATTTACCTCCAAGTCTACATATTGAATGCAGAGTGGTTGTTGATTCAAGTCTGGTTCAGCTAACTCTCTAAGAGTTCTTTCTACATGTGCAGCTCTATCCATCACTTGTTCTTCCGAATCGCTAGATGATTCAACTAAATCAGGCACCGTATCTATTTCAGAAAGCAAAGGGGACGAGGATCGTTGCTTAGCTCGCTTCGTCTGCTGTCTCAGCTGGCGAGCTGTCTTCTCAATTTCAGGATCAAACGAAAGTGTACCTGTACGAGAAGAACGAACCATACACCAAGTAAAACGTAAAAAGGATTAAATAAATGACACCAATCCCCGGCAACGGTGCCAAAATTTGATGGTTGTCGAAGCCAACAAAAATAAATTCCTACTCTAAATAAATTATGTATAGTGATTGAGTAGGGTCGTGTCCACAGAGATCGGTAATTATTTAAATCCCTTTAAAACGTAAAACATAAAATGGGGGTTTTGTTGATAATAATTAAGATCAAATTAAAATAACAAGAATGCAAATTAAAGTTGTAATTCAAATTGGAGAAAGCTCTGGTTGAAGGAATTAACTCAGCTTGATTCGACTACTGATCATTGATTCAAATATAGATTATTATTACTTATGAATAGACCGGTTATAGCTACTGAGACCCTCTAATAGCCAATCTCTCCTTAACTAGTCGATAACCAAGGTACGACCATTGGTTATTTCCCTAATCAATAGACAACCCTAGATACGATCATAGGATTTAATCAATTGACAGCCTGAAAAACCAGAGAGACCCAAATCCTAATCAACACATATGATGATTCATTTAAATTAGATTGTTTATTCTCACAACACAACTCTCTGCTATGTTATTTGTCACAAACATTAAATTCTTCATACGATGAATCCTTTAATTGACAATAGATTAAGTTGATAATTAAATAGTGGCCAATTACCTAATTAACAAACATAATCATGAAAATAATTCAGAGAATAAACAAATACCCAAAAAGTAATAAAACAATTAAAGCACAAGAAAGATCTCACAGTAGTGATGAATCAAAGCTTCATTAACCTTCAACCAGAAAAATAAGTTTAGTTCTTCATAGAGAGAAGAGAAAAATTAGATCTAGGGTTTCTTTTCTCTTTCTCCAATCTAAAAAAATCCCCCATTTTCACAATAGATTCCTCCCTTAAATACTCTCTCTCTCTTCTCCTTTAGAGTTCTATTTAAAATAAAATACTAATATCTGAAATATTAAATTCGTAATTACAAAAATAACCAAAAATATAAAACACGTTAAACTAAAAACTGCAGGTCCGCAGTTGACAGCACGCGCCCACGCTTTATCAACAAAGTTTTTCTGACTCTCTAAATTTCTCTAAGAGAACAATCATCTTTAAACATCATCTTATAACTCAATTTTATCACGAATCAATAGAATTGCACCTACAAAAGTAAAACACAAGTAAATCATTATTATTAAGTGCAAAACATCGATATTAAGGGAAGTAAACAATGCAAAACTAGTGCATAAATTGCACTCTAACATGTATCCCCTCTCTACAGTTCAAGTTTCTCAAATCTTGCAAATTATCCATTGCTACAGCAGCTTGTAATTCCCGATGCTCTCTTCTCAATCTCCTTGCAGTTCTTTCAATTTCTTGACCAAACTGGAAGTCAACAGATTTATATTTGCGCATGCAAGGGTTGCTAGATCACCTATGTCAACAAAATAAACAAATTAAAATAAAATAAAAAATTAGCACCGTTAAAACTAATTTCACAAATCACAATTAACAATCAATCCCCGGCAACGGCGCCAAAAACTTGTTGGTGTATAAATACTAATGCTATTGGTGTCAATGTGCAAGTGTACACAACAAGTAATAAAGTGATGAGTATTCAAGATCGTCTCCACAAGGATTGATGTTATCAGATTTGCTACATCAATCTTAACAGTGCAGATTTTGTGCTAAAATAAAATAAACAATTAATGAAACTAATGTACTAATTAAAATAAAAAACGTAATAAATAAAATGCAAACAAGTAAACTATTACGTCAAGCTCAAGGATAAAACTAATGGGAATATATAGTAGTTGAGTGAATAAACTCTGCTAATGGTCTTGACTATTTTCTAATGGTTGGCTCAGTTGCTGCAGTATTTGCTACAGCACTGGGCAGAATCCTTATGTATCCTCAGCCGTCGCATGTTGGATATGTTATATCTATATGTAACTTAACAGTGATCAATTGTTATGCCAACATAAGATATAACATTACACGCTTAGGTTCTATTTACCCTACAAGGTGAATCCTTATGCCTAGTTCATCACTAATTTTAGATTAAGTATGGCCCTTTTGGAATAAGTTAAACTCAATCTAGGAAACTCAATCGAAAACCAAGTATTGCTCTGATATGTTCCACTAAGATAGGCCCTTTTGCGGCTCTCTCCTAACTTGTATCATTAAATGGGTGATCAACCGAAATAATGAATAAAAATAAATACTATCAAAACAAACTGCTACGGCAAACATGCAGCAACACATATATTCAGTCAATAAACCATCAAGATTGTTTATCACTCAACCACAAATAAATTTAGTTCATGGTTTACAAAAGAAAAATAAAGAACAGCGTTTTAGCCATGAAACACATCTCCATGAATAAATAGAAAACACGAAAATAAGAGAAGGATAAGAAGGATTGAGCTCTCAATTGATCTCTGCAATTTTTCCTCTTGTGTAGCCTTCAATCTCTCTCTTGAATCTTGTTTTTTCTTTTGTTTCTTTGTGTTTTTCTCCTTGGGTGACGGCCCTCTTTAATCCTTATGATGTGTGCTTCTTTTATAGTTGAAAATTAGGGTAAACGGAAGCCTAGGGCGCGCATAAGTCAGATTAGGAAACTGCAGATCGCAATTCTGCAAGTATCCCGCATGGAATTTTCTATGTCGTTGTTCCAGGATTCCTACAGCAATGGTTGCTACAGCAATGGCTACAACAACTGTACTGTTCCAGATTTGTTTCAATTCTTTTATAGCCATGTTCTTCCTCCTTTTTGCCAACCTATTGCATCAGCATTCCTTCCATGAATTATAAGCTTCTGGAAACCTATAATTATGCACACAATTTGAGCACGAATTACTTTAAATCAAGCAAAACTTATTAAGACTAAACTAAAATGAATGTTTATGTAAATGTAACAAAAATGCAATAAAAACACATTATTTACTCTCTAAGTGACCTTGATTTAAGTCTAGAATTGCCATAATAACTCTCATTTCATAGAGTTATCAGTAGACGAATCCAATTTTCATTTATATAAATTACGTCGGATCATGCTATTTTAATAAAGAGCACTCGAGCATTTATATATTCCAACATGTAAAATTTCAAAACAATATTTTCCAAAGTCTAATGAAGAGAATATATACATAAATATATAACCAGGCTACCAGGGCTTAATTGTAATTAACCAGAGAAACAAGTGTTTGCTTTGCTTCAGGTGCTATTTGCTTATGATCTCTTCTTGATTTTATTGTGGGATGTTTCCCTTTGGATGTTCTGTTTATTTTATTTTCATGTTTTGAGAATGGCTTACATGTATTAACAACAAGAAAGTGCTTTTGATAAATCCTGGTCCTACAATAGCAAGAAAATTAATGAGCTTGGTTTTTATTAATAAAATAATTGTTTTAAAAAATCTTTTTCTCTAGAACTTATTATGAATTTTAAGGAGAAAAAAAATGTCATACTCGATTCATAAAGATATTCTCTCTTCCTTCATATTTGATGTGTTAATACAAAGATTCATTGCAATTATAACAGTTTTGATGAATCTAAATATTCAATAACCGATAAATAATTGTATTCGTAAATATTACTAGCAATGGCGCAGAAACAATTAAATTAAATTAAATTAAATTAAACAATTTTGTAATACAATTCGGCCCTCGTGCGTTAATATTGTTGCTGATGAGGCAGCTGGTGATTCCTTTAATGTATATTAATTAACTTTCATATACACAATATTTAAAACAATCACCAAACAACAATTCACAAGTTAGATTACACATAGATGAAATAATGCCAATCTAGCAGATCCAATCATAATAATTTGATTTTCATTTATATTAATTATTTCCGATCATGCTATTTTAAAAAATAGCACCCCATTGTTTATATATCCAACAGGTAAAATTTCAAAACAATTTTTTCCAAAGTCTGATGAAGAGAAATATTATGTATATGTAATCGTACGTACAGCGGGAGGAAAAGGAAAAATAAAAGAAAATGAAGTTTCAACAGGTGAGAATGAGATAGGCATTAGAAATTAATTAATTAATTAATTAATAGAGTCCTCCTTTGCTAAATAATGCGAGCCCATTTGTTCTACTTACCATTTTTCTTTTTATTTCGAAAACCCATTCATCACCGATGCCGAACGATATTAATTTAAAATATTTTTCAACTGAGATTTGAAATTTGTTAGAGTGCAATTTATGCACTAGTTTTGCATTGTTTACTTCCCTTAATATCGATGTTTTGCACTTAATAATAATGATTTACTTGTGTTTTACTTTTATAGGTGCAATTCTATTGATTGGTGATAAAATTGAGCTAAAAGATGATGTTTAAGGATGATTGTTCTCTTGGAGAAATTATGAGCGTCAGAAGAACTTTGTTGATAAGGCGTGGGCGCGTGCTGTCAACTGCGGACCTGCAGTTTTTAGTTTAACGTGTTTTGTATTTTTGGTTATTTTTGTAATTACGAATTTAATATTTCAGATATTAGTATTTTATTTTAAATAGAATTCTAAAAGAGAAGAGAGAGAGAGTATTTAAGGGAGGAATCTATTGTGAAAAGGGGGATATTTTTGGATTGGAGAAAAAGAAAGAAACCCTAGATCTAATTTTTCTCTTCTCTCTATGAGGAACTAAACCCATTTTTCTGGTTGAAGGTTAATGAAGCTTTGATTCATCACTACTGTGAGATCTTTCTTGTGCTTTAATTGTTTTATTACTTTTTGGGTATTTGTTTATTCTCTGAATTATTTTCATGATTATGTTTGTTAATTAGGTAATTGGCCACTATTTAATTATCAACTTAATCTATTGTCAATTAAAGGATTCATCGTATGAAGAATTTAATGTTTGTGACAAATAACATAGCAGAGAGTTGTGTTGTGAGAATAAACAATCTAATTTAAATGAATCATCATATGTGTTGATTAGGATTTGGGTCTCTCTGGTTTTTCAGGCTGTCAATTGATTAAATTCTATGATCGTATCTAGGGTTGTCTATTGATTAGGGAAATATCCAACGGTCGTACCTTGGTTATCGACTAGTTAAGGAGAGATTGGCTATTAGAGGGTCTCAATAGCTATAACCGGTCTATTCATAAGTAATAATAATCTATATTTGAATCAATGATCAGTAGTCGAATCAAGCTGAGTTAATTCCTTCAACCAGAGCTTTCTCCAATTTGAATTACAACTTTAATTTGCATTCTTGTTATTTTAATTTGATTTTTATTATTGTCAACAATTCCCCCATTTTACGTTTTACGTTTCAAAAGGATTTAAATAATTACCGATCTCTGTGGACACGACCCTGCTCAATCACTATACACAATTTATTTAGAGTAGGAATTTATTTTTGTTGGCTTCGACACCCATCAAATTTTGGCGCCGTTGCCGGGGATTGGTGTCATTTATTTAATCCTTTTTACGTTTTACTTGGTGTATGGTTCGTTCTTCTCGTACAGGTACACTTTCGTTTGATCCTGAAATTGAGAAGACAGCTCGCCAGCTGAGACAGCAGACGAAGCGAGCTAAGCAACGATCCTCGTCGCCTTTGCTTTCTGAAACAGATACGGTGCCTGATTTAGTTGAATCATCTAGCGATTCAGAAGAACAAGTGATGGATAGACCTGCACCTGTAGAAAGAACTCTTAGAGAGTTAGCTGAACCAGACTTGAATCAACAACCACTCTGCATTCAATATGTAGACTTGGAGGTAAATTTTGAATTAAAGTCTGGTCTTATTCATTTATTACCCAAGTTTCATGGTTTTGCAGGTGAAGATCCTCATAAACATCTTAAGGAGTTTCATGTTGTGTGTTCAAGTATGAGACCACAAGGCGTGACTGAAGAGCATATTAAGCTGCGTGCTTTTCCATTCTCTGTAGATGGGCTAGCTAAAGACTGGTTGTATTACTTGCCTCCTGGATCGATTACAACGTGGAATGATTTGAAGAAGCAGTTCCTCGAGAAGTACTTTCCTGCTTCAAGAGCTGCCAACATCAGAAAAGACATTTGTGGGATTAGACAACTTCCTGGGGAGACTTTGTATGAGTATTGGGAGCGATTTAAACAATTGTGTGCCAGCTGTCCTCAGCATCAGATTTCTGATCAACTTCTTATTCAATATTTTTACGAAGGACTATCATTGATGGATAGAAGTATGATAGATGCTGCTAGTGGAGGCGTGTTGGTGAACAAGACTCCTACTCAAGCAAGGGAGTTGATATCAAATATGGCTGCCAACGCACAACAATTTGGCAGCAGGCAAGATCCCACTTCAAGGAAGGTGAATGAGGTAAATATTTCTTCTGTTGAACAACGTTTAGATAAACTCACTTCTCTTGTGGAAAAGTTTGTTGTAGGTAATGTGCAACAGGTGAAGACTTGTGGTATTTGTTACAATATGGGTCATTCAACTGATATGTGTCCTACACTTCAAGAAGAACCCGTTGAACAAGCCAATGCAGTTGGAGGATTTCCAGGCATGCCTCAGAGGAGGTATGATCCTTATGCACAAACATACAATCCGGGATGGAAGGATCATCCCAACTTCAGCTATGGAGTTAGGCCGTCAGGATTCCCACAACAGTATCCACCAAGACAACCAGCACCTCCACAGTCAACCTCCAAGTCAGGTATATCTCTTGAAGAAATTGTTAAATCACTTGCGACTAACACTCAACAATTTCAGCAGGCAACTACAGCAAGCATTCAGAACTTGGAGAACCAAATGAGTCAATTGGCGACTACAGTGAGCCGTCTGGAGTCTCAAGTATTAGGGAGATTGCCTTCACAATCTGAGGTGAATCCAAAGCAAAACGTTAGTGCTGTCATCCTTAGAAGTGGGAAGGAGTTGCAAGAGCCTAGTAAGAAAGTGACAGAGCATGTAGAAGATGAGCTTGAGAAGAATGAATTGATGCCTCAATCTCAAGATGCACAACCCACCAGAGCGAAACCCCTACCTATTGTGATACCTCCTCCTTTTCCAAGCCGGTTTGCAAAATCCAAGAAGGAGGAACAAGAGAAAGACATCCTTGAGACATTTCGCAAGGTTGAGGTAAATATTCCTTTATTAGATGCTATAAAACAAATACCTCGATATGCTAAAGTCCTTAAGGAACTGTGCACCTCCAAGAGAAAATTAAGAGGAGATGAAAAAGTTCACATGGGGGAGAATGTTTCAGCAGTTCTCCAAAAGAAACTACCTCCTAAGTGCAAGGATCCAGGTATGTTTACTATCCCTTGTAAAATTGGTAGTGTTAGAGTTGAAAAGGCTATGTTAGATCTAGGAGCTTCTATTAATGTCATGCCTCGTTCCATTTATTCATCTTTGAATGTTGGTCCATTAAAAGAAACTGGCGTGATAATTCAACTAGCTGATAGGTCTAATGCATATCCTGATGGGGTATTAGAAGATGTCTTAGTACAAGTTAATGAGTTGGTTTTTCCTGCTGATTTTTATGTACTTGATATGGAAGATGATAACTCCTCTAATTCTGTCCCAATTTTGCTAGGAAGACCTTTTCTTAAGACTGCTAGGACTAAAATGGATGTACATAAAGGGACTCTCACTATGGAGTTTGATGGAGAGGTTATAGAATTCAATATGAATGATGCCATGAAATATCCTAGTGAGGAACATTCGGTATTTTCTGTGGATGTTATTAACCCTATAGCGCAGGAAATTTTTTTAAAGGAAAAGACGAAGACATTTCATGATAGAATGATTTTGAGAAAGGAGTTCTCTGTTGGTCAAAAAGTTATTCTTTTTCATTCTAAGCTTAAACTTTTTCCGGGTAAATTACGTTCTTGCTGGGTTGGACCTTTTATTGTTACTAATGTTTTTCCTCATGGTGCTGTTGAGATTCGGAGTCCGACCTCTGACAAAGTTTTTAAGGTTAATGGTCATCGCTTAAAACCTTTTTATGAAGGTTTTTCGGTGAATATTGTGGAGGATGTGGCTCTCGAGAGTCCCAATTATGGAGATTGATGCATAAATGTGTCTAGCCAAAGACATAAAACAAAGGCGCTTTTTGGGAGGCAACCCAAATGATTTATTTATTTTGGTTTTTGTTATATCTTCTTTTAATTTCGATTCAGATTTTTTTCTTTTTCTTTTTTTATTGTTAAAATAATGTGTTTGCTTATTTTGGTCAGAAGAAAATTTTTGATAAGGCGTGCCCACGTCTTAACTAATAAGTACTTCTGTGATTTTTAACGTAAAATGGTTTTAAGGCGTGCCCACGTGCTTATTAGAAAAGTACTTCTGAAATTTTTTTTTTTTGTGTCTCAAAGTGGTTCATCAAAAAAAAAATTTATTTATTTATTTATTTGAAAATAAAAAATAAAAAAATGAAATTTTTTTTCCTTTTTTTTTCTTTCTTTTTATATATATATTTTTTATTTGAAAAAAAAAACGAAAAAAAATTTTTTTTACTGTTCACAAAATCCCTAATTCACATAATTGGTTTTCTTCTCCAGCCTTCACCGAGCAGCCACGCAGCACCAGCGATCCACCATCGCGAACCAGCCCACGCAGCAGCAGCAGCAACCGTGCGCGCAGCCAGCTCCATCCCACGCGTGCGCATATTCAGCCTTCCCCGAGCAGCCACGCAGCAACCCGCGAGCGCAGATCCAGCCTTTGCCCAGCAGCGCGTAGATCCAGCAGCTCACTAGCGCAGCAGAACCAGCCCCAGCAGCGAGCAGCATCCCGTACGCAACCAGCGTTACCAGCGCGCAACCAGCAATCCCCCAGCGCGCAGCAACAGCCGCAGCACGCAGATCCAGCGTCACCAGTTCGCAGCATCAGTCCCATCCGCGCGCAACTGAACCAGCAGCCGTGTACCCGCAAGCTCCAGTCGAGCAGCAATAGTCGGCAACCAGCCTACGACCTGCATTCCAGGCGAGTGAATCGAAATCCGTGACAAGATGGAGCAGAATTTGGCCGCATACTTCAAGAGTGTGGGATTTATCTCACCATTCCCGCCAAGCCCATAGACGTTATGAGGATCAAAGCTCACAATTCAGGGAAGTTTTTGCCTTTAATCTTTTATCCTTACGTTTTAATTTTTATGTGAGCTTTGATTATCTTACATTGGGGACAATGTAAGTTCTTGGTGTGGGGGAGGGATTTTTGCATTATTGATGTCTGGAATTATTGTTTTCACTCTACTTATTTTTTTTTTCACTCTACTCATCCTTAAATGATTTTGGAGTTAGTATGCTTTATATATTATTAATTTTCTTTTCCTTTATCTCTCACTACTCTTTTCCCATCTATCTCACATTATTTACATCTATTTTTTTTCTATCATACTTTTTCATCACTCACATTTTATCTTTCAATTTTCTTTTTACTACATACATCTTTCTCACTTACTATCATTTTTACCTTTCCTTTTATATCTCACTCATACCTTCTTCTCATTCTACACCACTATTGATGGTTGATTCATTTGAAGAGTGTACATGATTTGATGGCAAATTTACCAACTTTGTGAGGATTTGAACCTATGAGCAACCACTTTGCTATAATTATTTTTGTTATGTGAATATCAATCCTAGTTTGTTTATTATAGAACTTGCTTTGTTATGCATGTTGAAGCCACATTGCGGGATTTTATGCATTAAAATGATAAGGGCAAACCATTTACCATTTTTCTATTCTCGCATTTTCCTTTTTCTCTACCCGAAGACCTGTAATTGCTACCTTTGTTTGAGCCTTAACCATTACCCATCTAATTCTCTCCATCTACTTAACCATTTTTCTTCTTTTTGAGCCTCAATTTAAGGAGATTTTTGGACTCATTGTGTGGATATATTTTGTTGCTTTTTCTACCTTGTAATAAAGTTTCTCAATTAGATCAACAAGTATTATGCTTGAATTAAATTGTGCAAGGTTCGTTTCTTTTGTTTGATTCAAAAAAAAGAAAAAAAAGAAAAAAAACAACAAAAAAAAGAAAAAAGAAAATTTGAAAAAAAAATCGAAAAAAAAAATGTTTACATTCTTGGTGACTTGAGTAGAAATAAGCATTTTGATATCATAAGTTCATTCAATGAGTTCATTCTTCTCGTTTTGATCTCTTTTTCTTTCGTAAACCTTTCTTTTTCATTTAACCCATTTAACCCCATTACAACCCTTTTAAGACCCTTAGATTTTTGCATTTTATTCATGTTTTGTGGATTGAGATGTGATATATGAGCAAGCTTATGGTAATAGCATTCTTTGATTTGATTTGAGTGAATAAATGACACCCTAAACACTTTGAGTGCATGGAGTGAAGTTATTGAGAGGGCTATTACATCTTGTTGCACTTGAATTTTGAATGGATCTTCTTGGTGGTTGAATGTTCTTATTCTATCTTATGAGATTCTATGCTTTAAAATCCTTGTCTCTCGAATGTTGATCGACTTAATTTCTTGAGGTATGCTTGCTTAAAATTATTTTTGGATGAGTTGAGATGAGAATTGAGTGGAGATTTGGGATTAGTCTTGAGTTATATGCTTGAGGACAAGCATCATCTTGGTGTGGGGGAATTTGTTAGAGTGCAATTTATGCACTAGTTTTGCATTGTTTACTTCCCTTAATATCGATGTTTTGCACTTAATAATAATGTTTTACTTGTGTTTTACTTTTGTAGGTGCAATTCTATTGATTGGTGATAAAATTGAGCTAAAAGATGATGTTTAAGGAGGATTGTTCTCTTGGAGAAATTATGAGCGTCAGAAGAACTTTGTTGATAAGGCGTGGGCGCGTGCTGTCAACTGCGGACCTGCAGTTTTTAGTTTAACGTGTTTTGTATTTTTGGTTATTTTTGTAATTACGAATTTAATATTTCAGATATTAGTATTTTATTTTAAATAGAATTCTAAAAGAGAAGAGAGAGAGAGTATTTAAGGGAGGAATCTATTGTGAAAAGGGGGATATTTTTGGATTGGAGAAAAAGAAAGAAACCCTAGATCTAATTTTTCTCTTCTCTCTATGAGGAACTAAACCCATTTTTCTGGTTGAAGGTTAATGAAGCTTTGATTCATCACTACTGTGAGATCTTTCTTGTGCTTTAATTGTTTTATTACTTTTTGGGTATTTGTTTATTCTCTGAATTATTTTCATGATTATGTTTGTTAATTAGGTAATTGGCCACTATTTAATTATCAACTTAATCTATTGTCAATTAAAGGATTCATCGTATGAAGAATTTAATGTTTGTGACAAATAACATAGCAGAGAGTTGTGTTGTGAGAATAAACAATCTAATTTAAATGAATCATCATATGTGTTGATTAGGATTTGGGTCTCTCTGGTTTTTCAGGCTGTCAATTGATTAAATTCTATGATCGTATCTAGGGTTGTCTATTGATTAGGGAAATAACCAACGGTCGTACCTTGGTTATCGACTAGTTAAGGAGAGATTGGCTATTAGAGGGTCTCAGTAGCTATAACCGGTCTATTCATGAGTAATAATAATCTATATTTGAATCAATGATCAGTAGTCGAATCAAGCTGAGTTAATTCCTTCAACCAGAGCTTTCTCCAATTTGAATTACAACTTTAATTTGCATTCTTGTTATTTTTAATTTGATTTTTATTATTGTCAACAATTCCCCCATTTTACGTTTTACGTTTCAAAAGGATTTAAATAATTACCGATCTCTGTGGACACGACCCTGCTCAATCACTATACACAATTTATTTAGAGTATGAATTTATTTTTGTTGGCTTCGACACCCATCAAAATTACATATGCATACACGCCCAATTGGGGAAAAATACTAATAATAAAATATTTCAGTCATCAAACGACCCGTACACAAGGTATATGGGTCAACAACTCCCAATATTGTCCTCCATCCTTTCTGCACTTCTCTCCTATCAACGGACATCCCACGATCGATAATTGCAAAAGTGAGGAAGGCAGGCCCTTCTCTGGAAAGTATTTGAGCTTGCGACAATCATAGAATGTCAATTCAGTGAGGTTTTGAAGATCAACAATTGAAGAACATAGGCGTTCTAGATTTGGAAACTTGGAAATCTCCAGAGATGTTAGAGAGGCAGGAAGAGGAAGCGTGGTCCCCAATCTTATGTCCTTTGGTGGAAATGACACCATGTCGTCATCACATCCTTTGAATCTAAGTCTTTGTAGAGAGGAGAATCTGTGAAATCCCCAGCCCCACTCAATCATTGACTTCCAAATCTCCATATTACTATCAATCGCAAGTGAATAAAGGTTGGTGGGAAGGCCATCATCTTCTTCAAGGCTTGGAAGCTCACCTCCTATTCCTAATTCTTGAAGAGAGGTCAGATTGTGCAATCCCTTGGGTAAGGCCTCTAGTCTCCCACAGTCACCGATATCGAGCCTAGTCAGTTTCGCACAAGGCAATCCCCCTTCGGGAAAGGACACCAGATTTCCACAACTCCCAATACTAATCTCTCGAAGCTGGCGGAGATGGTGTAAATCACTCGGTAAATTTTTCAGATTTTCACAAAAACCAATGCGGATTGTTTCAAGAGATGTGTTGCTGTCCAACCTTTCTGCTATTGACTCCAGCTTTGAACATTGAGAAACAAGAAGGGACTTAAGAGATTGAGGCAGATTGCCCACTTCAAGGGACTCAAGCGTAGCAGGTAACTCGTTTTTTGAAAATATACATGTTAGAGACGGACACCTGCTAATATGCAATTCCTCAAGAAGAGATGAGGTGTACCTTCTGCTGTTGCTGCTGCTGCTACTCTGGATGCCCTCTTCCACTGTCAAAGTCCTTAAATTACCGCAATCGCCGATCTTTAGCTGCTTAAGGCTCGGTGGTAGCTGGACTCCAGCAATATATGTCAACGAACGGCAATGCTCAATATACAAGATCTCGAGAGATGAATTGGTCTCGCACATCCATGCCTCTGGTAACGATTTCAGTGCATCACAACCCCACATCTCAATTTTCCTCAACTTGGAAGGCAGAGCAACCTCAGGAAAGGAAACAAGGGAATTGCAGCTGCTGATGTATATCTCTCTCAAGGATCTGTGGCCGAGCAATGATTGTTGTAGCTTCACAAGGCCTTCGCATTCTCTCAATCGCAGATATTCAAGTCTGCATGACAACTCGCAGAGTTGCTGTTGTTGGTATTTCTCTTCCCCCGCCACCAAGGATTGAAGTTTGGGACAGCTTGAAATCGTCAGTCTTTTGAGAGAGCAAATGTCCTGCAGTAATCCGTTATGACTCTTCCATATATATGTTTGCTCTTTAAAATCATTTATCTCTAATTCTTCCAATTTTGGTAGTTGCGGCTTCAATGGCACTGGGAGAAACACTTGACTTGATGTATCTCTACAAACCACTGAATTTTGTGACTCGAGATCATTAGTGGCACTTCTCCACACAACCTTTTTACATCCACCAATCTCTAATTCGCAAAGAGCAGGAAGACTTGCTACTGAAACTAACAATTCTTCACATCCTCGGATAACAAACTTCTCCAATACAGGAAGGCATTCGGGCAATGTTCCGCGAAGTTTAGAACATCTTAAAATGTGAAGCTTTTTCAATTTAGGAAACCCTTCAACTCCCTGACTAGATCTAAGAGGAATCCAGTCTTCCCACTCTTCCATTTCTTCAAAACGAAGAGTCTCCAAGCATGGAAAAGGAAATGAAGAATCATTCCCATAGAACTCTGAACCCAATCTCTTTACTCCGCTCATTCCATACATTACAAGATGCTTTAGAGAGGGTAGTTGTCCGACTGACGGCAGGGTAGTACACATGAGACAATCTACAAATTTTAGCTTCACTAAATTTGAGAATGAGGAATCTCCTAACCAAGTTGGAAATTTTGAACCTCCATAGCAACTGATACGAAATTGTTCCAGATCTCTATGGGGTTTTAGCATGTCAAGCACGCCCATTTCAGTTTCTGCCTCTCTTGAAGATGAACCATCGGTCTTGTTTGTCCACTGAAGCCTTAACACTTTAAGGTTCTTCTTTCTATCCAATTGAGCCTCCATGGCATCACCAACGTATTTTACGTTCTCCAATTTTGAAATGTTTAGTGTCCCATGAAGATGTGTCAACAACTTTAGCTCTCGCAACCCAGAACCACTGTCTTTTCCTACAACAAAATTACACAACGTCTGAAGACAAGTCAACTTGCCAATAGTGGCATTTCCTCCAACCGAACTGTATTTGAATTATTGAGATGATGCAATTTGATGAGATTTCCCATGTCTGCACACAACTTCTTCAGTTCCCAACAACCCTCCAACAGAAGGGTGTGCAAATTGTAAAGCTTGTTGACTGATTCAGGCAGAGTTCTAATCTGAGTTCCAGATAGGTTAAGGTACTTTAAATACCTCAAATCACCTACTGAATTTGGTAGCTCAGAGATGCGGTATCCACACAAGGAGAAGACCCTCAAGCGTTGGAGTTTGAACAACTTAGGAAGAATGCTACGAGCCAAGTATCCAGGCCAACTATTTGACAGCCTTACTGGTAGAAATGTTCGCAAATGTTGGATATCGTACAAGTCCTCAAACCTTTTAACGCCATCATATTCTCCAAGAATGTATGACAGATGACGAAGATTTTTAGAAAAACTTTGTTGCTTGTTAATCTCTGAGGTATATTCCATTGTGAAGTATATCTCCCCTGCAGCCCAATGGGCAAGGTCGTTGACAAGGTCGTGCATCACAAATCGTGATTTATTATTGCTTGATTGCTGGAAAAAAGATCTTGAACGTAGCTCTTGAAAGAACTTTCGACCTAGATCTTCGTTAGGATTCCCACTCTCTTTGTGATCTAAGAAACCCGTAGCACGCCATAATAAAATTATCACCTCCTCTTCAAATTCATAATCCTTTGGAAATAATGAGCAGTATGCAAAGCATTGTTTCAAAGGTGCCGAAAGATAATAGTAGCTCACTCTAAGGGCCGGTATAATGTCGCATCTCTCTTCTGGTAAATTCCATATCTTGCAACTGAGCACATCTTCCCAATCACATCGGTCACATTTACCACGTAAGAGTCCACCAAGAGTTTTCGCAGCCAAGGGCAAGCCGTTGCATTTGATCACTATCTTCTTGCCAATTTCCTCCAATGACTTATTTGAACTGAAATCTCTTGTCCCCAATGAGTGTTGAGCGAACACGGACAAACAATCATCAAATGACAACTTTTTCAGTTGATAAGCTGGAGCAGTCCCCATGATGGCTGCAACCTCTTGATTACGAGTTGTGACAATAATCTTACTTCCCGGTGCACCAGCTTCAAAAGGACGGCTAATGTCAACCCAATCATTGTAATTCTCATTCCAAACGTCATCTAAAACAAGCAGAAATTTCTTTCGAGACAATTGCTTCTTTAGCTCCTCTTGAAGCAAATTTAAATCATTATTATCAACAGCCTGCTTAGTAATGGAGCTTAGAATTGTTCTTGTTAGCCTGATAACATCAAAATCATCAGAGACACAAGTCCATGCCTTGAGATCAAAATGATCCTCCACTCGAACATCATTATAGACAAGCTGAGCAAGAGTGGTTTTACCTAGCCCACCCATACCTATAATAGGAATAACAGAGAATTCACCATCATTTCTCAAATCATCCCTCAACAACAATTCAACAATTTCATTCTTTTCTGTTTCCCTTCCATATACCTTGGCTTCATTCACCAAAGAGGTTGTGGGTAGTCTTTGCCTGTCTTTTTTGGACCTCCCAGCTGAACTTAAGTTCAAACCCAGCGAGTCTCTCTGTGTTACAACATCTTGAAATCTGCCGTTGATCTGTTCGATTTTGGACATCATGGCGTAATCGAACTGGATCGATTGTGGCGTAAAAGTGGTGCAGCAGGTAAGAATGAGCTCCCGAAACTTACTTATTCTTGTACGACTGCTACTGGGTTGATCATGAGCCGCAGCTGGTTCTCCATTTCCAGGCAGCAACTTCCTCCGGAAAGTCTCAGTTTGAAACTCATCCAACAAGTCTTCAACATCATAAACCAAGTTCTGAAGCTTGCCAAGCCACTTCTTCACAAACTGATTAGCCGTCTTCTTCTCCTCAGCATCATCAAGCACCGCCTTGATCATCTCCAACATATCCTCCCACTTCATTAGATCGGCCTGGATTTGCTCTTGGCGTGCAAACAACCGAATCCCCTCTGAAGCTAACTTATCGACCAGCAAGTCAACGGACGCCGTAAGGATCGCCTCTCCGGTGATTGACATTTTTTTCTTTTTCTTTTTTTTGGGGCAAAGGAAGAAAGGAGCAGAATTATGGGTTATGGAAAGCAGAATGAGAAAATTGAACGGGTAAGAAAATGGATAATTAAGCAGAATGAGTTTGTGATTGTGAAGGGTCTGGCACAGCAAGCTTAGTAAAAAATGGAAAAAGATTTACTCCTGAACTCTCATCAATTTTTAAAGATATTGTGACACGTATGTTTAAGTAGTAGTATATGAACAAAATTTAATTTTTTTATTTATTAACTACCCATCACCATATATATTTTTATTCAAAAAATATCAAATAAGAAGAGAATTTGATCCATAGAAATCACGGGTTTATACTTTATTGACCAATGACTAATAATTTGGCAATTCACCCATCACCACCACTTGGTAAGCAAAATGAAAATGCTTAGTAATTAAGTGTCAAGGGTCAAGCAAAATACGACGTAAATTGTGGCAAGTCTTCCCACTTGTTGTTCTTTGCAGCTAAGAAAAGAAAAACAGAGCTCACCACCCATTAATAATTTAGCAATTCAGCAATCACCACCACTTGTTACGAAATTCCATTAGATATTCGTAGGTCGAGAAGTTAATCCAGTGTCTATTTCCTGGAACCTTCGCTTCACAAATCTTCAACTCATAAACCAAGTTCAATCAAAACGTTTCTCTCTCTTTTTTTTTTTCCTTCAAAACTCCTAAAACGTTTCTTTTTAGAAATATTTTACTTTATTCATCTAATATGTTATCTAGCAAATAGACACAATTGAAATAAGTGAAGATGAAGGGGAAAAAAATAACCTTCCAACTACCAGTAATTTAGCAAGCTTCACTTTATTCCACCAAAGTGTTAATAATTTTGAAAATAATTTTGCAAGCTTGATGAAGAAAAGGATGATGAAGCTTCACTTTAGCCCCCCACTACCATCAATAATTTTGCAAGCTTCACACGCTTGTTGTCTTCTCCTTGACGAACTGGACATGGGTGGACCAAGAATCAATGACAGAATTTTAAAAATAATAATAAGAGAAAAACCGTAATTAATGCTAAAATTTACTCAGCTAACGTTTTCAAAATATTGTTCTTTATAATTTTCAAAACCGCAATTAAGANAAAGAAGAATGAGAAAATTGAACGGGTGAGAAAATGGATAATTAAGCAGAATGAGTTTGTGATTGTGAAGGGTCTGGCCCAGCAAAGCTTAGTAGAAAACTAGAAATCACGCGTTTACACTTTATTGACCAGGGACTAATAATTTGGAAATTCACTCATCACCACCACTTGGTGAGCAAAATGAAAATGCTTAGTAATTAATAATTAAGTGTCAAGGGTCACGCAAAATACGACGTAAAACGTGGCAAGTCTCCCCACTTGCTGTTCCTTGCAGCTAAGAAAAGAAAAAACAGAGCCGTAATTAATGACAGAATTTTTAAAATAATAATAAGAGAAAAACCTACACATTTTCGACTTAGTAGAACCGTAATTAATGCTAAAATTTACTCAGCTAACATTTTCAAAATATTGTTCTTTATAATTTTCAAAACCGTAATTAAGGTTCATCTCAAATGTTTGAAGAGAGTCTATCAATTCTTCTATGCTAAGAATATCAAAATTCTTGCTTTTTCTTCAAACGTTAAATAATGAAAAAAAAATTGTTGAATATAGAGGAAAATAGAATGCATCCATCTTTGCTGTAGAAGTCTTCTACTTATAAAAGCAAGTTAGAATAAACCATTTTAATCTCTCCTTTTATTCCTGTACATTTTTTTTTAATCTCAATGCGAAGTCGTATCATTATGTTATATTCCTGTTGTAAAACGAAATTTTAGATAAAACAAATTCGACTCATTTGTTAAAGGTATATATTTAGTAGGTTAATAACATATCTAATAAAACGTGATTACTACACTAAATGAAATAAATGACAGTACTACCACCCATTAATAATTTAGCAAGTTTCCCATGCTCGTGTTTCCAGAAACATTAATCAACTAGTGAAGCAAACATGTAATGATTTGTAAAGATCACTAGCATCACATTATTGGGAGGTATTGCACTTAGTATTCACAATTTTGTAAGATTAATTTGTAAGACTTATTAATTTCGATGAAAATGTATCGTTATTAAGCTATTATTTAATTCACTAAGTTAACTTGAGGTATTAATATTCACTAATTGTGGTGCTGATTAATTTACTTAACTTGTCATTTTTTGTAATTAAGAATGAGGTTCAATCAATTTATTGGGGAAAAAAAACAAAGATACTGTTTTTTTTAGATTTTAATTCTTATGAATTGATTTCTCTCTCTTTCGCTTTTTGACGTTGCTAAAGAGGCAATAAAAAGCTTGCTGAATGTCATCAAATACTTGTATCTCATCTCACAAATTGGCAATATTTGTTTGGTATTTCATCTTAACGGCACGCCGTAAGGATTGCCTCTCCGATGATTGACATTTTTTTTTCTTTTTTTCCCGCACAGAAAGAAACATAATTTTTAGTTTTAAAGCAAAATGAGAAAATTGAGCAGTAAGTGTGAAGGGTCAAGCAAAATGCATGTAGCAAGTCTTCCGCTTGTTTATTCCAGTAAACTGAAAATAAAAACAGAGCCCACCACCCATTGACAATTGGAAAATGATAAACGAACGAAAGCGCGACGAAGGAACGACAGAAAACGCGTTCCCTCATCAAAATTTTCTTTTGTGGGACCGATTATAAATAGTAAAATAAAGTAGAAAAAGGACACACAGACCCTCAACGTTTGAATAAGAGACACAAAACCCTTTAATATTTCAAACAAAACATTCAGACCCCCTTTAGTTAACGGAAACCGTTTCTTTTAACAGAAATTATAATTTTAAGGTGCAATTACTATTATACCTTTATAGCATATTAAAAAATAAATTGTTCATTGTCCAATTTATCCCTATATTATTAATAAAATTACGAATATACCTTCATTACCCAATTTTTTCATTTAATTTTTTGTCAAATTTTCTCTTCAAACTAAATAAATTTAATCCATTGCTCAAGAATAAAAATAAATAAATTTGGTTATTAATGTCATAAGAATAACAATTCTCCATATGTCAATCAATAACAATTCTCCATATGTCAATCATTTAAACTTGCATAATCAACAAAAAAAAAATGGTTACAACAATAATTACAAAATCTTAATTGTACTAAATAACATATCCAATAGACATAAAAACCATCAATCCAGTAAACATAACAAAAAATCCTTGTATTATAATATTGTATCAAATTAGTACTGGTAAACATTACAACATAATATTTTTTGAAAAAAAAATAATAATTTGTTCACAAATAAAAAAAAAACATAACCACTCCCTCGTCATCCCAATTTAATCCCATTTCATCATCAACATGTGTTATGTCTTCATTGTCATCATTTGACCAATATGCTTCATCATCTTCTTGTTCAAAAAAATAAAGTGAGTTAGTATTCAAGTTTTGGGACGACTGATCAACCTCAACTTGAA
The DNA here is from genome assembly GCA_002013955.2 of Citrus medica. Lineage (NCBI taxonomy): Eukaryota > Viridiplantae > Streptophyta > Magnoliopsida > Sapindales > Rutaceae > Citrus > Citrus medica. The sequence goes on along the minus strand of MKYO02023788.1, from coordinate 127,551 downwards.
ATGATTTTTGTTGGGCTGTCTTTGTAGTATTATCTGAAAGCATGCCATTATTTGTTACCATCTGCAAACCAATACTTTCTTTTCATTAATAAATTAAGCACAAATTTCACACGCTCCAGGACCATTAAAAAAAATGCATAATATCTCACCTAGGTAGAATTCTAACCCAACTGGTTAGATATAACAAAATAAAATTGATTCATTTATTCCATGCACATCTAAAAATTGATAAAGAAAAGAAATAACAAAAGTAATTAGCAAGAAATCTCCAATAAACCGGACAAATTAAGAACTATGTTCATCAAACAATCATAAACCAAAAAATAAAAAATTCTCGTAATCATTTATTTATATTCTCGCACATACATCACATATGCATCAAACATGCTAGAGAATTGAACCACTTTAATCTATTAGAATTTTTTTCTCAAATCTCAAAAGCATAAATTTTCAATGATAACAAAAAGAAATAAAGTTAATTTAGTAAAACAAATGAAAATTAAAGAGAGAAAAATAGGTTTTAAGAGAATTGAACCCTGGATTCCACGAGCACGAGCAACAACCAAACGCGAGCACGAGCAGCATCCAAACACGAGCAGTTCTAGCAGCCAAACGCGAGCAGTTCCAGCAACTTTCTCGATCACGAGTAGTTCCGGCAACCAGACGACGTCCCGATCGACGCACGAGCAAAAGTTCTAGTAGCTTCCTCGATTGCGACCAGTTCCGGCAACCAGACGCGGTCTCGATCGACACACGAGCAGAAGTTCCAGCAGCTTCCTCGATCATGAGCAATTCCGGCAACCAGACGCTGTCTCAATCGACGCACGAGTAGAAGTTCCGGCAGCTTCTGGCAGCGCGAGTAGTTCCAACAACTTTCGGCAGCCCCAGCAGTTTTCGGCAAACCGTGAGTGTGTGTGTTAAAGGATTTGTCTGGAAAGTGTGTGTGTGATTTGTTTGTGCGTGTCAACTGTGTGTGGGTGTTTAGTCAATTCATTTGTTATTAATCTGCAATTACGATATTAACCTTGTAATGATTTAACGAAATAGTTTCCGTTAACCAATGAGGGTCTGGATGTCTTTTTTGAAATATTAGGGAGTTTTGTGTCCCTTATCTAAACGTTGGGGTCTCTGTGTCCTTTTCCCAATAAAGAAAGAAAAAAAAGAAAGTGAAAACGAACGAAAGTGTGACGAAGGGACGATAGAAAACACGTTCCCTCATCCAATTTTTCTTTTATGGGACCGATAACAAATAATAAAATATTCTTTTGTGGGACCGACTAAAAATAGTAAACTAAAGAATGAAAAAAAGGATAGTGTGCAATTTTTCTTTTAATAATTTGGCAATTCACCAATCACCAGTCACCACAACTTGTTACCAGATTCAATGAATGTAAAATCGCACCTCGACATTTGTAGGGTCAAGCAACATTAATCCAGTGTCCGGGTAAATGCTGAATAAAGTGGAAAATGGGATGTATCTACTACGACCCTTCCCTTTACAAATCTTCAAACTCATAAGCCAGAGGCAGCCCCCACCACCATCAACAATTCAGCAGGTTTCACATGCTTGTGCTTGTCTGCTTGACGAATCGGACATGCGTGGACCAGGCACCATTGAATAATTGGAAAAAAATTGAAAAACAAAAATCAGTGTCTAGCAAAAAGAATGCATCCTCATGTGTTGCTTCCTATTCAGTACCTCTAGTCATCTACCTAGCATTTAAAAAAATGGAAGTAGTAATTAAATCTGACTTTTGTAGATATGGCTCATATATATTACAAGTATCAAGATTTAATTAGAGTACACGTATTTACAATGTTTCTAGTTTTAATTGAGAGATAAACTAATCATTAATAATCAGGTTTTTCTAAATGATTGAATAATGATATTAATTATTGATATTTATAAAATTTCTAAGAAGTGATAACTAATACGTTGGGGATATGTATTTGTGTGGAATGGTAAATATAAAGAATAGCAATAAAAATGGTGGAACTTTAATATAATGAAAAAATGTAAACTGTAGAAAATTAATATGTAATTCAAGGCACGTTATAAATATCACTTTTCTTAAGACATTATTTACCCCTACTAATTGAGTGATGCACATGGGTTAAGCAAATATACCTTTAGGATATAATGAAACATTTATTTCTTTGCTTCCGTTGTGCATCAACGAAAGTAAACCTGAATACTCTTGAATGTTGCAAGCCTGCTAGGAATCAATATGTTGATTCTGTTAAAAAACAATGTATTGGATATTTGATGCATAAAAAATAGATGTTATTTGACGAAATTCATTTTAGGAAATAGGGGTAAGAAAAGAGTAGTGCAGGATTATCTTATTCATATCTAAAATTCTAAATATATGGATTTATTTATTATGGTGGCATAATAATAATTGTAAATTAAAAATAAATTTACTATTAAAACAAATGAAATTTATTAATAAAAATAAGGCTTATATATCTTTTTTAAAATGTTAAGAAGTTTTATATCCCTTTTTTGGAGTGAATTTTCTATTTCCTATTCAGCAAAACCCACGTCAAAAGTGAAAAGGAAAAACAGAGCCCACAGAACAGAGCCCATTACAAATATAAAATCGGAGGAGCTCATGATCATGCCTTTTGCTTTACATACTAAATTAAATAAAAGCCAAACCAAAATCTTGCCTTCATTTCAAAAGTTTGAAGAGATTTTCAATTCTTCTACACTTTAGAATATCAATGTTCTTACTTTCTTCAAATGTTGAATAAAGAGAAAAAAAAAATGTTGAATGTAGAAGGAAAATGGAATGCATCCACCTTCGCTTTGGAAGTCTTCCACTTATAAAAGCAAGCTAAATTAAAAGATTTAAATCTCTCTTTTTATTACTATAAGTGCACTGCATTTTTTTTAAATAATCACCTATACAAATTTGTAATGTAATGAAATATTCATATTCCTGTCGTGTCGAAATGAGATAAAATGAAATTTTAAATAACACAAATTCGACTCATTTGTTAAAGGTATACAAATTCGACTCATTTGTTAAAGATATATACTTAATAAGCTAATAACATAATTAACATAACGCTATTATTACACTAAATGAAATAAAAGACGGTCGCCACCAATAATTACACTAGCAAGCTTCGCATGCTCGTGTTGAAGGAACTGGACATTGGTGAATTAATCAAGGATAAGAAACAATTTCAAAAAACAAAATGGATACTATACATTTTTTTTTAATTGTACAGAAAATGGGACTAATTTTCAAATATTTTCAAATTCACTTATTAACAAAAGCTATACAAAATAATTTCCTTTTTATTTTGAAACATTATACGGAATCAAATGACAGTGATTCAAAGAGTGTAAAGTGGTAATTCTCTGATTGTATTTTCTCTCTTTTTTAAAAGGAGATGGTGGGGTTTGGTTGTTTGCAAAATTATTGGTGTGAGGGTCTATTTGTTTTTTTTTTCACTTTATTAATTAATTGCGAAGCAAACATGTAATCATTTGTAAAGGGGTCACTAGCATTGGATTAGGTAAGATGAATTCATAAGACTTATTAATTTCGATGAAAATGTAGCGTTATTAAGTTGTCAATTCATTAACTTGAGGTCCTAATATTTACTAATTGTGGTGATTAATTTATTTAACTTTGTCATAATTTTCAATTGAGAATGAAGTTCAATCAATAAATGAAAAAAATATTTTTTTTAGATTTTTAATTCCTATGATTTAACATGATTAATTAGGCACTACTTCAGAGAGAATACGAAAGGGAAGAATCCTTTTGTTAATCTTAAATGTTAGGAATATAATTAGCTTGGAATAAAGCTACGTTATTCTCCTCTTACCGTCTCTTCAGGTTCATTTCAAAAGTTTGAAGAGAGTTTATCAATTCTTCTTATAAAGGCAAGCTCAATTAAAAGATTTTAATCTCTCTTCTTATTACTATAAGTGCACTGCATTTTTTTGTAATCAACAATGTCAATTTGTAGTGTAATATTATATTCATATTCTGGTCGCGTCGAAATAAGGTAAAATGAAATTTTAAATAACACAAATTTGACTCGTTTGTTAAAGGTATATATTTAATAAGCTAATAACATAATTAACATAACGCTATTATTACACTAAATGAAATAAAAGACGGTACCCTCCACCAATAATTACATTAGCAAGCTTCGCATGCTATTATTACATTAAATCAAATAACAATAATACAAAGAGCGCAAAGTTGTAATTCTCTTATTATATTTTTTCTCTTTTTTAAAAGGAGATAGTGGGGTTTGGTTGGTTGCAAAATTATTGGTGTGAGGGTCTATTTGTTTTTGTTTTCACTTTATTAATTAATTACGAAGCAAACATGTAATCATTTGTAAAGGGGTCACTAGCATTGGATTATGTAAGATGAATTCGTAAGACTTATTAATTTCGATGAAAATGTAGCGTTATTAAGTTGTCAATTCATTAACTTGAGGTACTAATATTTACTAATTGTGGTGATTCATTTATTTGACTTTGTCATAATTTTCAATTGAGAATGAAGTTCAATCAATGTATGAAAAAAATAATTTTTTTAGATTTTTAATTCCTATGATTTAATTTCCCTCTGTTTCGATTATTGACGTGTTAAAAGCTTGTAGTGTTAGGAAATTGAGCTTCCTCCCAAGATCACTCCAAGCAATTTACCAAGCAACAAATTAATAAGAAAATTAAATGGAGAATACACCAATCAAACAACACAAGATTTACGTGGAAAACTCCAAATCGGGAGAAAAACCACGACCGTTGTCACAGGACAACCAGAGAAAAATATTCACTATGTGGAAAATTATTACAACCACTCTCAGAAATAATTTTCTCTCACCCAAGCCCCAAATACATAATCCTGAGAAATACCCCTTAACAAAGCAAACTCGTAATACCCATATTGAGGCGCCAAATGCTCCTTCAATATAACTACATGCTTAAGAATATTTCTCTCCCATGTTGGAAGCTCTCAATGCTTCACTTGCATTCACCAATTGAATGCTCTCAATTGGATTGCTTCTCTTGGCTCTTGGATTTTGGATACTAAGCTCTCGAATGAGAGCTTCCTTTTATAGGCAAGATTTTGCCTAAAATCAAGCCCACCAATCTTGATCAAAATTGGTGGCTTATCCATCAAATTTTATCAACAAATTTGGTCAACAAATTTGGTGGTTAAGCCACCAAATTTGAAGCTACCTTTCTTTTTTCCTCTTTTTTTTTAATCAATTTTCAACATGTAGAATATCATGAAATGCTTGTATCTCACCTCACAAATTGACAAATATTGGTTGGTTTCTCCAAAGGCTGCCATGACGAATTGAAAGTAAAAACAACCACCATTGAAAATTAATTTTAAAAATCTTTTTTACTTGAAATTTTTTAAAAGAAAAATTAAGCAAATTAGATTAGAGATATCACTCTTAATATTTTGTTGATGAAAATTAATTAATTAATCCCAGTACTTTCTTAATTTTGTGTTGTGCACCGCATTGGCCACTTCTGATTGTGTTGCATATTTGTTAATTCAAAGATATAGAACTTTTGTATCGATCAAACTTATTTTATTAGTATTCTTCATCATATGGTTAATGGCTTAGCCAACGAAGAAGGGGTCAGCCAAAATAAATAAACTACTTTCTCATGCATTAACCTTTATTAAAAAGCTTTATTAACTGTTGTAGGGACAAAACTACTTTGCAACCGTTGTACCAAATCCCGAATTTGGTATTTTCTTTAACAGTCCTTATTATTTTCTGTAAATAATAAAAACTATAACTTTAAAAAATGTTATGCAATAAACCCCAATTAAAATATAATAATTTCAAATTTAAAAAAAAAATTATTTAGTGTTTTCTTTAGCAATCCCTATTGTTTTCTATAAATAATAAAAACTATATGTTTTAATAATTTTATGTAATAAGTCCCAATTAAAATATAATGATTTTCAAATTCTAAAAAATTTCTTCTCTCCATCTCCTTGTCAAATTAGTTTGCCCTACTTTAAATCTTAATTTATTCATTATCAAACATATAACTCTTCTAAAACATAAAAAAAATAAGAGTCTTCTAATTACATAAATTAGATTAATTTCTTAAACACAAAACCTAAAAAACATAATACTTGCATTTTCTCAAAAGAAATATATTGTGTTTATGTTTTTTTCTTTAACATTGTAATAAAGAAAGAGTTATATATTACTTTTTATAACAAAATCTAATCAATTAGGGCCTACTGAATGCGATTAAAGGTGGTGGGATGGGTTTACTTTACTAAAATTTAATCTCAATAAGGTGTTTGGCATGAATAAGTAAACTAAAAATAATACAACTTAGGCTACCAAAATATCATGTGATAATGATTTTTTTTTTTTTACACTAAGGAGACCCTAGAATGAGTTGACTAAATTTTTGTCTTATGTTAACAACAACAAAAAAATGTTACGTTAGAAGCCTAAAAGGTTAGAAAATTTTAATTTTTTTGAAAGGTATCCTCCCATAATCTATTAATTTAAGTTATTATTCATTCTTTATAATTTTAAATTTAAGTAATAGAATAAATATTATGCAATTCATTTGTTTTCACATTAAATAAATAATTAATCAGCTTCATACGTATAATAAGGTATAAATAATTTTACATAATTTCAAATTTACATATAGAAATTTATTATTTTGAAAATATTATTTGCAAACTCCATAATGAAATTTAAATGACTATCCAAGCATTTATTTAATATTTATTTATTTTTCATTTTGATATTGTCAAATTTTTTATAAAACCTTATCGAATATTGTATTACACTAAAAACAAGATAATATTATTATAATCCAATTGGTATTTTAAGTAAATGGAAGTGGAGAGTATTTTAGTAAATTAAAATAATCCATCCATATTTTTAATATATAAATATGTTCATTTACTAAATTACTTTTGACTCATATAATAAAATATTTTAATGGACTAATGTGTCAAAGTTTTGAAATTTAATCTTTCCTTATTTTTTTAGTAAACACAAGGGGCTGCATCGTTAATAACCTAGTAAGTGCATCCATGCCGTTGGAATAACTTTTGCAACTCTTGGGTTGAATCCAATGGTTGAATCACAAAAAGAAAAAAAATAGTGTATGAAATCATAATTATATAGTAGCTGGACCCCTGTTGTAGTTAAAATAATTTTAAAACAAGTTAAAACAGTTCCAACTCAAAATCAGTAGGCTGGAATTGGGTTGTTACACATATTTCTAAATTTCAGTCTAATTTAATTGTGTATGGAAAAACTGACTTTATCACTTCTTTCATATTAATACTCATAAATTTCAACCTTTTTTTATGATGATGCACAATCTAACTTGACAAAAATAATGTTCAAATTGTCACAAAATGTTCTTTTCTTGAAAAAGAAAAGAAAATCATATACAGTAGTTAATTTAATTTTCTTCTTCTTTACTCCAGGATCCAACTCCGTACTCCACTTTTTTGTTGTTATTGTACCCAGACGTTAGATTTTAATTACGTTGATTTAACGGTTGGGCTTTGTAAATGAATGACGACGTGGTGTTTGGCTACCATCTGAACCCACTGCATATAACTGGTTTTGTGATTTTTTGCTTTCTTCTCTGTAACGCTTGACTAGTTTTGGAAATATCGACCGCCATCGACAGCAAATCTGAACCATGTATTATTTCTTAGTAGTGGGCAAATAAAGTTTGCCCACTACTAAGAAATAAAGTTTCCACCACCGTACCAGTATGTCGATTTGCGAATACATTCATTCAAATATTAAACGTTCAGAGAAGAAAGCAAAACGTGGCAGGATAGCAAAAACTGCGAATGGTCATTCCCAACACGAACCCCTATGGCTGTTTTCCTTTTAATTTTCTTCTTTGAATTCTCCTTTTATTAATCATTAGAAAAACTCCCTTTTTTTAAATCATGTGTTATTAACATTTACATGGTTAATGTCATCGAAATCAAATGGTTGTTATCTACGAAAAGAGAATTGCTAGAAATTTTGTTAGTCCCATTGCAACAATATATTATTATAAATTGCATTGTTTCCCGTATAACAAATATAATAAAATCTCAATAAATTAATAGTTTTGGGGATCATAAAAAAATTTATTAAAATTTAACAAATATCAATTAATTGGCAAATTAATAAATAAATAATTTATGAAAATATTCATTATTTTGGAAAAATATGATCACGTTTTTAGTATTGATTTACCTTGAGTTAATATCTATTATGTTTTATTTGTCTATTAGTTTTATCTTGGGAAGATTTTTAAAGAGTTGGCTGCTTTATATTAACAGTAATAAAATAATTATTTTACGGTTTTGTTTTTCCATGTCAAAGACCGATTAGTCGTCTTCTTCTCCTCAGCATCATCAAGACCAGGGTTTTGATCGACAAAGTGGATTGGAAAAATCTAGAGCAAAGGCAGTGATGAAGGGGGCCCAAAATTGTTTTTTAGTTTTAAAGAGTGGCATTTTGATTTTTTAGTTGTGCACAATTTTTTTTTTTTGGCCAAAATTGTATCATAACCGACTTTTATTATCAGTTAGGTTGTTTTCTGGCAATTACGCCGGTTGAAAAAGGTGCCGGGAGAGATGCAATCAATGGGCTAGAGAAAGAGTAGACAGTCAAAACGGAGAGAGCTGTGGGAGAATGTGGTCCGATTTGTGGCTTAGGTCGAGTGAGATTTGGGGAGGGAGAACGCGTATGTTGTGAGCCGCGCATATGTGTGTGAGCAGCGCGTGTGTTCAGTAACATGCGTTCACAAAACGCACCGTTTTGTACTAATTGTGTTGCTCAATGTGGTGTGAATATTCATGTTTAGGGATGGCAATTGTACCCGCAAACCCGCCCAAACCCACCCGCCAAAACCCGCCCGTTGCGGGTAATTTTATCCGTTGCGGGCGGGTTTAGTATTATAGATTAAAACCCGCACATGGATGCGGGTGGGTTTGGTATTAGCCTTATACCCGGTGGATACCCGCATGGATATCCACCAAACCCGCAATAATTTTTTTCAAATATTTTTAATTTAATTTAAATATAAAAATATATAAAGAAAATAATGTAATTAATCAAATTACCAAATAGCCAAAGGTTCAAAGTTGTGTATGTGTGTATATGACTCATTTCCTATTCTAAAGTCATAACCTAAAGGAAACTAAAG
>MKYO02023788.1:102955-117306 GCA_002013955.2 Citrus medica | reverse complement strand
AGAGTAGAACCGTAATTAATGCTAAAATTTACTCCGCTAACGTTTTCAAAATATTGTTCTTTATAATTGAACAGCAAATAAGACTAAGTTTTGGACATTTTCATATTCACTTACTTTCAAAAGCAGTATTTCGAAACATTTTACAGAATCAAGTAACAGTTATATAACGAGAAAAGTGCAAAGTTGTGTAATTCTAATGTTTATTTTATCACTGACACTCAGATCATTTTTTATTTGGGTCGCCAACTCACCAATGAACCCATGATTGAATGAGTGTTTAGAAAAAAAATCAATAAAAAACAGTTTTTCTTTTGGTCGTCGAAATATAGTAAGTGAGAAAGATTATTCTTTTTTTTTTGTTAATTAGGTTAGTAATTATGATTGAGTGACTCAGAACTATATTCTAGATTGAGAATCAATGGTTCTCCCACACTGAGAGGCTGTAAGTTTAAGACTGTCGTTTGCTATTTCATCGACAAGAGAACACTTGAATTTATTAAAAGGAGAAGGCCATAAAGATTTTCCTTTATGAGAAATGTATCTGATCATTCCTTTTTACTTGAAAATTTCATATATAAAAACTCATTAATAAATGACAGAATATACATAAATTATTAATTCATTTGATAGTTGATTATCGAAGGACATGTGACCCATGGGAGCATGCAGACTATAAAATAATTCTTTTTTTTTATTAAACAAAAAATCGGTGATGTTGAAAAGCAATATTATTATTTCTCTAATTGGGGTGAACATTCATAAAAAGAATGCCGTATGAAACTAAATTATTAATTCGTTTGACATGTGACCCACAATAAATAGTTAAATTTGGCGGCAACAATAATTACAAGACGAACTTAAAGCAGCGCATAGGTTTTTCTTCAAAATACATAAACAATTCGATATTTGAAATTCTAAATCTCAATAATATTGATCATGATTCAGTTACCAATTAGATCCACTTACAATTTCTTTTTTTTCTTTTTTCTGATTTCCAATCTTTACCAAAAGAAAATATTTAGTGACCCCTTTTATCAACTTGGTTTTATTGACATTTTTTATTTGACAATTTTTAAGAAATGTCAAACACATATGACATTTTGTGAAAAATTGAGTAATTGTGAAATATAAATGACAATTTATTTAAACGTCAAATAATTGTGACTTTTTATCAAATAAATGATAAATATATTACATATTTATTCAATAATTATCATTTACCTTTTCCTTTTATTGACTTGAGAAAAAAAAACAAAAAAACTGACTATACTGCTTTTGTTTTCGTTCTTAGAACAGATTTTAGTTTCTTTTGAGAAAATTCAAACTCATTCCCATTACTTTCTTTTCAATAATCACCTCTCAGTTTTTCATCAATCGCTCAATTCCAAATTTCATCTCCATTCTCTTTCAAAGAAGAACGCACGAAGAATTTTAGCTTGCTTTCGCTGTTTCTCGAAAATATTGGGTATTGTTTCCTTTAATTTAGATAAATTTTTTTTTATATCTCTCTTTCTAGTTTGATAATTTAGGGTTATACTTGAATTAATTGTATTTTTAATCAACCAAGGTTGATTTAATTGATTCCAAGTCTCAATTTCCTGTTCAACAAACAAGGAACGCACAAATAATTTTCATTTTCATACTCAATTTTGAAAGAATCAATTTATTTTATCTTTGGTTAGTACTAAGCTACAACTGCCCAACCTCAATCCCAAACGCACCCTAAATGTCTCTTTAAAAGATTATTTTTGTTTTTAGCAAACATCTTAGTGCACTTTGCAAATTGAATCCAACAAGGGAAAATTATAGAACTTCAGCAGTTTTCAAATTGATTGCATATTAGAAGTAATGTTAATTTATGCTGCAACAGTTCAATGGGCTGGGCACAAGTTTAGGACTTTAGTTGCTCAATTAATGAATCCACCACTCATCAGACTTGGAATTGAATCAATAAAAATAGTTGATGGAATCAATGCCGAAAGCTTCATGTGATATTTATTTATAACATCTGTTAGATTCTGGACAACTCCCGTCTATTTTACGTAGAAGTTTATATTTCGGGTGAAGTTATTTCACCGACATGATATCAAAAGATAAAATTTGGTGTGCCAACTTTCACATGTTCATTTTGATTTCTCTGCACCTACAAAGATTAAAGGGTAAAAGTTTATTTAGTCTTTATATTTTAATATTAATATTTATTTAGTCTCTGTATTTTTTAAAATGCCTTAAAATATCCATGTTGTTAAAGTATTGATATTCTTACCATTACTTTTTATTTTTCTTGGCTTAATTTTACAATATTATCCTTTTATAATAATTTTTTTGTTTGGACAATAATAAAAAGAAAATAATTGAATTACCAATTTAACCTTAAAAATAAAAAAAAATTATATTAATTTTTAATTGATAAAAATTGTATGCAAACTAACAAGTGTGCAAATGGTGCTTGCAAAAACATTAATATAAAGTTTTTATTTTTATTTTTTAGATTAAATTAGTAATTTAATTTTTTTTATTAATTTCCAAAAAAATTATTATAAAATAGTAATATTATAAAAGTAAGCCAAGAAAAATAAAAAGTAACGGTAATGATATCAATACTTTAACGGCGCATGGATGTTTTGATGTATTTTAAAAAATACAGAGACTAAATAAACACTAATATTAAAATATAAGAACTAAATAAACTTTTACCCAAATGACGTCATGAATATTTTTAGGGTTCAACAATTTCGCCAGAGGATTGGATGACTACTTTTGAGGGGGAATAAAAAAAGAAAAGAAAAGCACGAAGCGGGTCATGATTGAGGGTATGCAAATGGTACATCACCTGATGTGTCGGGGTCACTGGCTTTCAAAATTTCGATAGAAGAATCAAAGTTGAGTAGCAGCAGAGATTCTCCTTGCCTTTGCCTCCATCGTTTAGCCATTAATTTACAGAGTGAGTGCATTCACATGCTCTATTATTGACTCCACACTACTTTCCGACTTTTATGAAATTGTGCTCTCATTGCCCCCTTTTTTTGGTTGATTCTATAATTTTATTAGTTGTTCTTGTGGTTGTAAACAATATCAATTTCTAATATTAATAAAACTGAATGAATAAAATGCGATGCATTTACAGGAAAATTAATAGTTTAAATATGGATAAATCTTGGATGTTGATGGATAGAAGGTCTATAGAATATGAGAACACGGTAAATGAGTTTCTCAAGTTTGCAGTACTTCATGCTAGTCATCCTGAGCTTTTGAGATGTCCATGCCAAGCATGTCTTAATTTATAGGCTCAAACAATTAAGTGTACAGAAAATGCATGATAGAACACAGAACTCATATTTTAGCAACAATCCTCAGCTCACTGGCCCTTAGTTCAGAATGACAATTCTTATTAGCCAAAGATACAAAATGATTTTTAGTTGTTTATAAGTAGAACACTAGATCAACAAATAATTGAAGACCTGCAGCTTGGCTATTGAACTATACGATGATGCCAATTCGAAGACTACAACTTGGCTCTGCCATTCGAAGTAAGCAACGCAGCTACCCAAAGTCTGCCAAGCCATCAAGACTCCATCAAGTATACTTCAAAGCCACATCAAGACAATACTAAGCTACAACATCAATAATAATAACACCAAGAAATTCATGGAGGCCATTGCATGCCACAGCCACCCCAATAAGAAATTAATAAATACAGTCCTAGAAAGTTACAAACCCATGCAGTAGGAATAACTAATTAATTTATACAGTTCAGTACTCGTTCCTCTGTTTCAAATCCAAATCCACTGGTCTACCATTTATGATGACGCAATGTATATGCCGATATTATCCTCCCTCCTTTATGTACCTTACAATTTAGTGAGGTTTAGACAGGGGTTCCAGATTTGGTAAATCAACAATCACCAGATATGATAGAGCGGCCGGAAGAGGAAGCATGATTCCTAATCCTAATCTTGATTTAGAGCGGATTAGGTAACATGTGGCATTCTACATTCCTGCAATGCCATTTCTTGTTATGGCAGCGGCATTCTTGGTCATGGCATCACAAGCAAATGCTTTGATTTGAAGACTTGCTTGGCTATGAAGAATAAGGAGAGCAAAGGTAATTAATCTTGGTGTGATCAACATTTTATTGGGGTACTAAGAAAAATAAAGATAATATAAGGAATGTTGTTGAGGAGTATTTTCATATTTACACAAGTGTTCAAAGTAAAAATTGATTTCTTAAAACCCATTAGCTAGCGCACATAATAATGGGGAGAAAATTTTAGACTACGAATGGTCCCACCCATTTAATAATATTCTTCAATCAATTATGTTTACTTCAAAAAAAAAAAAACCCATCTCTTTATTACTTTCTAACTATTCATATTAATGTGTTAATAATTATGAAGAACCAGTGTAATTTATATGATGTAGGAAGCACTTTAGGCAAAATCATTTGAATCTCAAAATTTCGTGATATTGTGCCAAATATCCAAAACAGAGCTTCCTACATTTCATTGCGCTAGCTAATTTCTTGTACCAAAATTAGGAATCACTGAAGAGTAGAGTTACGTGACTGAATAGTATCATATCACAGAAACTCAAAACTCAAAAGTGCAATAACATTGAACATTCAGCTGGCTAGCTTATATTAATTAATTAATACTACTACTAGTTCTTTATGATTAATTAAAAGATAAAATATTTGACAATCACGAAACATTATTCCATCACTGAAGAGTAGAGCTTCCTACATTGTTACCCAAGCTCCTTTATATCTCCCAAACATTATTAGAGTCCCACATTTGTGGCACATCATTAAGTAAAATGTGCCAATTAGGAAGAGCTTGCTTCTTTGTTTTGTTTTCTTGGATGTGTTGCAATTTTCAAGTATCATTCAAAATTTTACACCATCAACACAGGAAAATTATATATATTCTGTCAGCACTTGCATATGTTGCAAGTGCTGACAGAACTTTTCATTTGATTTGATAATTGGCTAAGGGTGATTTCGATGACGTTTCCAAAGAAGATATAGAACAAAGATCAAAAAGAAAAATAAGTAATTTGATCAGTCGATGCAAAAAATGAGCGAGCTTCGTAGTCTGACTAACAGGACATGGCTTGGAGCAAGGATCAATGGACAAGTTTGAGGTTTATGAATAAACAGAACAGAGGAAATAAGTGATCAATTTATTACTTTGTGCAATGGCCACAGCAACAGCGAAAATATGTCTACAGGACTACATTATCCGACTGGCATGGTACTATAACCGTGCAGCATTACACTAACATTTCCTTATCAATCAATTTTGATGGTATGATATTAAAAACATCGATTTCATAATTTTATGTAATTCATAGAAAAGATATAATTGATTTGAGTTAGTTTAACATATAAGGAAAGAGTAATGGGGAATGCTGTCGATGTGGCATGTGATGAGTAAAGATAGACAACAAATATTGATCATGTAATAATGAAATATGTATTTATTGAAAATAAATTGACAGTTAAAATTAATAGATATATATCCAATGCATCGAGTTTATTTTATCACTTCGCTAACCATTTTGTAACTACATGTTAATTAGAAGTTCAATTAATTTTGACCAAAGACTCTAGAGAATGTCGAAAAGAGATTTGATTTTTGTCTTAAAAAAATAAAAAATGAAATAAGTCAAAATCAATCACAAGAACAACAATAAGAGCATATTTTATAAAACCACAAATACATAATACAAATTTAGTTTCGAATTAGATAATTATTAATTTGTATAGTAAGAGAGCCTTATAGAAAAAGAGGAATTTTTTAAAAGGAGATTTGCTTAAGGAACAACTTTAGTTTGGTTTAATTTTTGAAGGCTCAAGTAATTGAAAGCAACGCAATGGAAGGAAATACAAGCTTTTGATTTTGACAAAGTAATCACTAAAATATTTGACAAGTTTGAGATGTTAAAAAAACTGGAAAAATAGACAAATAATGAAGACTTGACAAGTTGGCAAAGCAAATAAACAGAGGAAAACAAAGCAAATATCTACCGTTATACATTTTTTTTTCCAAAAAAGAATGTTGTGATATTTTTTCCCAAAAAGAAGCACAGTTTGATATTACTACCATAGAACTTTAGCTACCATATATAAGCACGTGTCAAATTACCAAATGAATTCCGCTATAACAAAGAATAAAAGCTAATTTCATTGATGGCAGATGTTGTGCTTTCTTTTCTTTTATTTTATTGAAGTTACTTTGTAAACTGCTCCGAGCTAAATACAAAATTTACTCTTACACTAGGATCTTTGCAATGGTCTAGCAATTTGTATTCCTTTCGGTGAGGTTGGTTTTTTTCTTTAAATAAAATTTCAGGGATGAGAAATCTTATCCATTGAACATCAACTTTGAATTTTATTAATATTCAAACTTAGCAAGTACTGCAGGAACAAAGTGCATTCATAGCCGGTTACACTATGTCTAGCTACAATGCAAGTTTCACTTTTACTTAATAAAATATACAAAATTAAATCACATGAGCCTCTCGTTTCATTATACGTCAACTTAAAATTAAAACGCAGAATTGACGGTATTGGAGTTTCATATTTAATTGTGTCTAAAAAATTAGAGATGAGATAAGTTAAAATCAATTACCACTATAGAATGTTAGCTACTATATAGCTACTATATATAAGCACGTGTCCATTTACCAAATAATTTCCACTTTAAAAAAGAATAAAAGCTAATATCATTGTTAGCAAATTTTATTTATTATTATCTTTTTTTTTTGGCGCTTTTAGTTATTATCTTTGACTAAAAAGATAAAGCTAAAAATCAATCCCAAATCTAAAGTGAAAAATTGTGTCTAGAACAGAATCTATGTTTTGATGTCTTTGTTTACAAGCTTAAGCAATTCATAGTATACAAAATGCATGATAGAGAACAGAACTCATATTTTAGCAATAATCCTCAGCTCACTGGCCGTTAGTTCAGAATGACAATTCTTATTAGTCAAAGAGTCAAAATGATTTTGAGTTGTATATAAATAGGGCACTAGATCAACAAAGAATTGAAGACTTGCTTTTGCTATTGAACCACTCGATGGCAATTCGAAAAGACTGCCAAGCCATCAAGACAATACCAAGATACAACATCAAGAATCACGTACAGGCCGTCACATATTACATTTGTCCTCTGTTTTAAGAGAGATTTACGAGCCCATGCAGTAGGAGTAATTAATTAATTTATACAGTTCAGTACTCATTCCTCTTTCTCCTGTTTCAAATCCAAATCTAGTGCTCCATCATTTATTATGACGCAAGGTATATGGGTTAGCATGTGTCGATATTGTCCTCCATTCTTTGTGTACCTTTCTTCGAACAAGGGACAACCCGAGATCTCTAATCGCAAAAGAGAGGCAGGCAGGCCCTTCTCTGGAAAGTACTTGAGCTTGGGACAATTACAGAGTTTAATGAAATGAGGTTTTGATGATCAACAATTGAAGAAGACAGGCGTTCCAAATTTAGTAAATTAACAATCACCAAATATGGTAGGGTGGCAGGCAGAGGAAGCGTGGTTCCTAATCCTAATCTTGATTGATAACTGGCTATGTAACATGTGGCATTCTACATTCTTGCAATGCCATTAATTTCTTGTTATGGCAGCAGCGTTCTTTCATCATGGCATTACAAGCAAATGTTTGATTTGAAGACTTGCTTAGCTGAGAAAAATAAGGAGAGCAAAGGTAATTAATTTTGGGGTGATGAATATTTTTATGGGTGTACTAAGAAAAATAAAGATAATAGAAGTAATGTTATTGAGAAGCATTTTGATATTTACAAAAGTGTTCAAAGAAAAAAGTTTTTTTTTTATTATATATCTATTTGCTGGTGCACATAACAAAAGGGCATTCTGAGTAAATTTAAAACTACAAATAGTCTCATTCTTTTAATAATATTCTTCAATTAATCCTGTTTATTTCAAAATAAATATTCTAATCTCTTTATTACTTTCTAACTAGTCATGCTAATGTGCTAATAATTATGAAGAACTAGTGTAATTTATATGATATAAGAAGCCCTTTAGCACATTAACCCGAATTTAGCTAATACATGTGCCTAATATAGCGAAATCAACATTCAGCGCATTAGAGTGCTATTATATATATTGAGAAAGAAATTAACACAAAAAACTGAATATTAATTGACACTGGATCATGTTGGATTGTCAGTTGTTAATTATGATGGGAATACAATCTTCATCATTGCGGCTACTTGACTCAATTATGCTATTGCAAGAGGAGATTTATATTTTGTCTGGTTTAAGCCGTAAGATGGATTTCAAGATTCATTCTGATTGGTTATCTGTTAGCTTTTTGTTTTAAGAACTTCTTATTTACGGAAGCCAAATTCTTCTTTCCAGGTTGATTCAGATTCAGAAGTTGCTTTTGTCGTATCAGAAGAAGAGGCCATCTTTAAGGCCTTGTCTAAGATTGTGGAAGTACTAGAAGGGACTACTGCGCTGATTGTCTTTTTCATGAGCTTCTCTTCCATTTGAACATGAGAGTAATCAGATAGTTGATATTTATGTTACAAAAGTTGGAAGCAACTTAAGCAATTCAGTATCATGTGAGGACTATAATAATAAGCCGATTCTTTTGCTTCTTGGATTTTTTTGTTAATTCACTCGCTGCATGCTTATCCCACCTCTGATTTTTCTTAATATTTCTCTGTAGTTCACTTCACAGCACTTTAGCCGCTACATTGGCATTTTCTTCTATTTGTTATTGTTCACTGAAGCAAGTTAGCTTATGAGATTGCTTTTTGGTAAATGTTCTTCAGGGGGGTTGTGAAAGGCCAAATCAACTGAGATGACCGAGTTTTCTAGATCAGCCATCTCTGTCCTCAACAACTGTCAATTACTGAGACACCAAACTCTAACCTGATTCATATGGATGTAGACTAAAGCTTCTTGCCGATACGATCCCCAGTCAAAGCTGCTATCCTTGAAAGTTTTGCAAGAGAAAGCATGTCTGAGTCAGACATTGACGTCCCCCCAAGCATCAAACAGTATATCAAGAGCAATGTTGGTTTCCCAGTCGATACAAATGCAGAATTCATATATGCAGATTGCTTCAATCTCTGTTTAATAAGCTAGTCCTCTGCTGTATCCGACAAAGTGGAACAATACATTATGCTTCCCAGCAGACTCCAATGGGAAGTATGTTTCTGCTGCCAAATTTTTGAAAGCGATCATTGTGAATATCCCTCCCCAGTCTGAAGTGGGCTTTGATACTTGTGACAATACTCGATCGAGACTGTAATGAAGCAGTGGGTGTACATTTCTGGTCCAACAATCAATCCAACTGGCTTGCTTTTTCAGCAGGAAAGAGATAGAGAATATATTAACTGTTTGTGCAGAATATGGGGCAAGAGCTTGTTTAGTGTCGTGTCAAAATAATATAACAAAGTTTTAGCTGAAAATAAATTCGACTTAGTTATTATAGATATTTAATAAAATAATAACACGATTAATATGTTACTAAACAAATAAACACAATTGAAATAACCGTAATGTGAAAACAAAACAACTCAATTGTTTTTGTGTTTTTTTGTAAATTCTTGTCATTAAGAGTTTTTTGGGCTTTACTGCATCAATTATTTGGTGTTCATCTGGAATAAGAGTGAAATGGCAATCTTACAATAATAACACGATTAATATGTTACTAAACAAATAAACACAATTGAAATAAATTCTTGTCATTTAGAGTTTTTTGGGCTTTACTGCATCAATTATTTGGTGTTTATCTTGTTTTATTCTTTTACGATGTGCATGACTTCATTAATCCTGCAGGCGTGGTACTATCACTATGCAGCATTACATTAACATTTCCTCATCAATCAATTTTGATGGTCTGATATTGAAAACGTCGATTTCATAATTTTGTGTAATTTCATAGAAAATATATAATTGATTTGAGTTAGTTTAACATATAATGAAAGAGTAATGGGGAATGATATCACTGTGGCGTTTGATGAGTAATGATAGACAACAAATATGGATCATGTAATAATGAAATATGTATTTACTGAAAAAAATTTGGCAACAAAATGATGCTTTAAAAATTTAATATTATTTGCTAGAAATAATTTGACAATTAAAAGTAAAAGATATATTTGCAATGCTTCGAGTTTATTTTATCACTTCACTGACCATTTTGTAACCACATGTTAAATAGAAGTTCAATTAATTCTGACAAAGGACTCTAGAAGAGATTTGGTTTTTGTATACCAAAAAATTAGAGATAAGATAAGTTAAAATCAATTAGAAGAACAACAATAAGGATATATTTTATAAAAGCCACAAATACATATAATATAATTTTAGTTTTGAATTAGTAATAATTAATTTATATAATAAGAGAGTCTTATAGGAAAGTAGGAATTTTTTAAAAGAGATTTGCTAAGGAAAAAGTTTAGTTTGTGAAGGCTCAAGTAATTGAAAGCAATACAAGTGAGGGAAACATAAACTTCTAATTTTTACAAAGTAATCGCTAAAATATTTGACAAGTTTGAGATGTTAAAAAACCTAGGAAAATAGACAAATAATGAAGACCCTACAAGTTGGCAAAGCAAATAAACAGAAGAAAACAGAGCAAATATTTACCATTATACATTTTTTTTTAAATGTTTTTAGGAAAAAGATACCGACACTTTTAAGGTTTAGGGAAATGGTCACAAAGACACCTAAATTTTCATCAAGGGACACCAAAACCTCTTTTTGACCGTAATGCCTTTTGACTCTATAAATCCTAAGAAAATGACTTCAAAATTTTATAATAAATAGACATATGGCATAGAAGTAAATGAAATAACATATACATCTTAAAATAATGTTAATATTGAAAGATATTTTTATATTTTACAATCTATTACAATATATTTTACAATCATTTGTTACAACTAGCCAATTGCTTAATACAGTTTTGTACGTCTCACTATGAAATCATGAAGTACTTGTAAATAAAATCATAGACGTGGTATGCTGTGATGTGATAAATTTAAATACAAATCTTAATTACGCTGTGATGTGATAAATTTAATTCATATCTAAAAATTAAGAGATGATTCATATATAGGTACATACTCAATAAAGATATTTAAACACAAGCATTCAATTCCATGATATACCTAACGATCAACGGGACTGAATAGAAATAGATGTAAAAAGTCAAATAGATGAACAAGTACACATGATGATTTATTAAATAAAAAATTAAATTTATATCCTTTTTAATAAGTGTGAAATTATTTACACTCTAATATTTATTTAAAACACTCATATTTTTTATTACAAAAAACTTCATAATTCAATCTATAAATAAGAACAATTCAATATAAGTAAATAGGACAATAATATTTTTGACATTCATATATCTAACGTGCACACACCCATGTAAAATTGCTAAACCTTAAATCGTAGAACGTTCTTCAAAACTCATCGATTATTTAAAAGTTTATTTAACAAATTTGCAAGACACAGACTCCATGTTTCTAACTTCTTTGGCTTAGATTTCAATTTTTGTTGAACATATATCTATTCCATATAAAGAGTTTCTGAATTTTTAATTTCTCTGCCAATGAGGTTCTATGGGAATAAACAACTGTTAAAAACAAATAAAAAATCAGATACAAGTGTAGAATATACTCATTAGATTTTAATTCTTTGCACAGACACGACCTACATATATACACAAATAACTGTTCTACGAATATGTAGAAGCAATCTCAACTGTCCATTTTTTTTTTGAAATTTTAACGAATATAAATTTTATATGTTGAATAACTATGGAAAATAAGATTAGGAAAATGATATTATCAACAACTAGGGAGAGAAAAGGCAATTAATATTGGTGCAATGAATATTTGTATGGGTCTAATAAGAAAAATAAAGATAATAAAAGGAATGCTATTGATAATATCAATAGCATTCTTTCATGTGATGCATAAATTACCTTAATCACTTCTTTCATATAAATACTCATAAATTTCATCTAAATTATCAAAAAAAAGAAAGAAAAAAATCATATAGTTAATTTTTCTTCTTCTTTACCCCATTATTCAATGGGAGTATTGTTGCAATGATAAGAACTCAAGCAATTGCTTATTTGGGATACATGTGTGGCATTCATTAATTTGACCAAAAATAAATGAATTTATTTGTATGGTAATCAAACTTGAAGGACATCAACAAAATTTTTCCATTCCAGATATTGATCATTTTCTCGTTAAAAAAAATTGCATAAAATTAAGAAAGCAGCAGTCCCTGAACGGGAGATAAGGGAGTTCAAATTTCAAAAGATGGAACCCCGTAGAAGAAACCCTAGCAACAATCCCCGAAGAAGAAGAAGATGGTGATGAAGACACGGCAATGCCCAACGTTAAGCACAACCCTGCAAAAAAAAAAAAAACAAAAGACAACTCTTCGGACTCGAGCGATGCTCTGACTCCGACTCGGATTCTGACTCAGAAGACGAAGCAAAACAGAACATGGAGCTTCAAACCCTAGAGTTTCAGCTATCCAATGAACCTTCCAATTACGACAACCATGTTCAAGTAACCTCAATACACATACTTATTGGGTGATTTTGTGGATACCCATTCGCTTTTCTTTCTTAATTGGGTTACGATAAAAATGGCTTTTTTTCTTTCAGTATATAAAGGTTTTGAGAAAAATGGGTGAGATAGAGAAGCTGAGACAAGCTAGGGAAGCGATGAAGAGATTTTTCCATTGACTCCTGCTATGCGGCAAGAATGGGCGAGAGATGAAGCCTCTATTTCAACTGGGTATCTGTCATTTCCTTTTTGCCGTGGTTTTTGATTTTGTGAACAAATATTTTTTCGCTTAGAGATATAGATGTTTATATTCGTTATTTGCTAATGTAAAAAGGAACAAAACCTGCTTAGAAGGTATTAAAGAAAGAAAGAAGAAACAGCTTATATGTTTACAGAATTAGACGTTTGATCGCTGAGTTAGTTGAGGAAGATATTTAATCACAATGTCTGATATTGTTTCTGTTGGCCTCAGCTAATTTTTAAGATTTCATACTTTCATTCAACAATGCAATAGACTTTCATTGGGTCCACCTTAGTTGGGTGTTCTGTGTAAATATGAGAAAAAAGTAGAATGGACAGTAGCATGTTTTCATTGATATTTGATTGTGTATATATACATACATGACTGACTTGCTATACATGGTAGGATCCCTATAATTAAGCTATACAATCCAAGTCTACTATAATTTAGGAATACATAAAGAAAGATATATTTACAGCTCAATATAATGAATAAATGGATTCTACTTTCCAATACTCCCCCTCAAGTTGGAGAGTGAATGTCCAGCACTCCCAACTTGCGAACCATAGGCATGAAAACTTCTTTTCCCAAAGCTTTGGTCAGCACATCAGCAAACTGATTTGCGGAACTTACAAATTTCGTTATCACACAACCTTCTTGTATCTTGTCTCTTATATAATGACAATCCATCTCTATATGCCTTGTACGTTCATGAAAAACTGGATTAGCTGCTATATGTAATGTAGCCTTATTGTCACAATATAACAATGCTGCCTCTTGATGTAAAATCCCCAAATCTCGAAGCAAGTAACGAAGCCATGTTAATTCACAATAAGCTCCAGTCATTGCATGATACTCTGCTTCGGCTGAGGAAAGGGAGACGGTTTTCTGGCGCCTCGATCTCCATGAAATCAACGAAGGGCCCAAGAACACACAATACCCTGTAGTAGATCTTCTTGTAAGGGGGCATCCTACCCAATCCGAGTCACAGTATGCTCGCAACCGAAGATCACTAATTG
The DNA here is from genome assembly GCA_002013955.2 of Citrus medica. Taxonomy (NCBI): domain Eukaryota; kingdom Viridiplantae; phylum Streptophyta; class Magnoliopsida; order Sapindales; family Rutaceae; genus Citrus; species Citrus medica. Next base: position 103,454 of record MKYO02023788.1, on the reverse strand, counting down.
ATGAGAAGAAGAGTCCTTGGCCAGGAGCAGATTTTAAATAGCGCACAACCCGTAAGGTTGCCTCCCAATGATCCTTCCGGGGTTGGTGCATAAATCTGCTTAAGATATGGACAGCATACATGATATCGGGCCTCGAAACTGTGAGATATATTAATCTTCCAACTAATCGCCTATATCGCCATGGGTCTTTGAGTGGCTCACTTTTATCAGACAACTTTAAGCCACGTTCCATGGGAGTATTAATGGGAGCTGCCCCTAATAACCCTGCATCCTTAATAATTTCCAATGCATACTTTCTCTGAGAAATAAAAATGCTCGGGCTACTTGTAGGATATGGCGATGTTTGCGTTCCACAACCCCGTTTTGTTGAGGCGTGTAAACGCATGAAGTTTGAAAAACAACACCATGATCTTGAAAGAAAGATCGAAGTGAGATAAATTCTCCACCATTGTCACTGCGAAATGTTTTAATGCGACAGTCAAATTGAGTGGAAACATGG
>MKYO02023788.1:83009-102482 GCA_002013955.2 Citrus medica | reverse complement strand
TTGAGCAATAAAGGACTGATAAGCAGGCTTATATCGGTGATATGAAATATAATTAGCCAGTGGATATCGTGTACCTTTGGTCGGACCTGGAATTAAGGAGGCCGATTGGTCGGAGTAAACATGGGAGCAGACGTAGTCGTGGAGCTTGACCGGTGGACCGGTGTTGCGGCTGGAGCGACGAAGTTCAGGTTCGGGTTCGGGTTCGGGTTCGGGTTCGGGTTCGGTTTCTTGTGATGCAGCGGGTTCAAGGAATGGAGGAGGCGAGGACTGTGGGGCTGAAGAAGATGGATCGGAGAAGTGTAATAGGGATGGGTCAGTTGAGACTAGTGGGGTAACAGGTTTAGGACGTCGGGAATAAGTACGAAGGACAACTTGGGGAGGGGACGATGGTGGTTCTACCGCGGGAAGAGAAGAGGAAATTGGATCGGGAGAATTGGGAGAGAGTTGGGATGAGGGAATGGGGCTTAGTGGAATGACATGAGAGTTGAATGATGAGTCAAGGGAAGAAGGAATTAAAGGAATTGGGCTTGATTGATGGGCTGTCAAGGGAAGAGAAAATTTAGGTTGGATGGATGAGTAAGGAAAAATGGTTTCGTGGAATTTGACATCTCGGCTTGTAAAAATCTTTTTAGTTGATAAATTAAATAATTTGTAGCCCTTTTGACCAATGGGATAACCGATGAATATGGATGGTATGGCACGAGAGTCAAATTTGTGAGAAGTGTGAACATTAGTGGCATAGGCCAAACACCCAAAAACACGAAGATGGAAAAAAGAAGGTGGTTTTGAATAGAGAAGTTCGTAAGGAGTTTTGAGAGAAATAACCGGAGAAGGTAACCTATTGATGATGTGTACAGCAGTGAGTGCACATTCACCCCAAAATTGGGTTGGTAGGTGTGCTTGGAATTTTAATGCTCGGGCTACTTGTAGGATATGGCGATGTTTGCGTTCCACAACCCCGTTTTGTTGAGGCGTGTAAACGCATGAAGTTTGAAAAACAACACCATGATCTTGAAAGAAAGATCGGAGTGAGATAAATTCTCCACCATTGTCACTGCGAAATGTTTTAATGCGACAATCAAATTGAGTGGAAACATGGCTGAAAAAGCATTTTAAAAGAGATTGTGTTTCAGTTTTGTGTCGCATCAAAAAAATCCATGTGAAACGAGTATAATCATCAACAATAGTGAGGAAATAATAAGCTCCGGTAAGGGAAGGGTGTTGATAACGACCCCAAATATCACAATGAATTATTTCAAAAGGTTTTGTAGAAGAAATAACACTGTTATTGAAAGGAAAACGACTTTGTTTAGCCAACGGACATATGGGGCAAACATTATTAGACTTAACAGAAAAATTCAAAAAGTTCTTGGCAATAAAACTTAAACGAGAATGTGGTACATGGCCTAAGCGATTATGCCAGAGGTCGGTGGATGAGATGGTGAGATTGCAGGCTGGTCGATTTTTTGGTGAGGAAGGTTTTGACACAGATTACTTCGTCGCTAATGCCACCAAAAAATATAGCCCATCTCGTTGTTTACCCAAACCAATCGTCCTCCTCGTAGCCAGATCCTGCAAAATACACCAAGAAGGGAAAAATGTCACTGAACAACCCAAACCTCTTGTCAAACGACTAACTGACATCAAATCAACTTTAAATGTAGGCACAGATAACACATTATGTAGATAATAGACAGAATTGAGAGGTAAAGACCCTTTTGCAACAATATTTGCTCTTTCTCCACTAGGCAACAATACAGGCGGTAACGAGCAATTGCTATCTTTATACAATAATTTAGATGATGAAGTAATATGATCTGTCGCCCCGCTATCAATAATCCAATTTCAGGAAACAATCTTAGACAAACCTGGCTTTGTTACCGTATTTGCTTTGGAGTGAGAACCTTCATTTTGATTATTCAGGAGTGACAAAAGTTGCTTGAGTTGAGCATCAGATATTGTAAGTGAGCCTTCATTTGTGTTTGACCCCTCTCCAACTTGATTAGCCGCAGAAATACCTTTATGCCGATTTGAATTTTGGCCTGAGTTTATTTTAGCTTTAGGATGGCCTGGTGGGTATCCATGCAACTTATAACATTTCTGGATTCAATGGCCGAAATTCCCACAGTGGTCACACAAAGGCCTACCTCTCCCAGAGCCAAATCGACGCTGATCTCCTTCCTGAGGTCCTACAAGTTCTGGCGCCTGAGAGTATGTTCGATCGCGAGAATCTGGAAAACCATGAGAGCGAGTTTGTTCAGTTTTTTTTGTTGCCGAAGGAGTCGGTTTGCTGCGTACAGCCATGGCAGCAGCGCTGCTGTTTGAATCGGTGTTTGTATGTGCTGAACTAAGGAGGCGCTGTTTCTCTTCTTGGGAGATTGAAGAGTAGGCTTGGCGAATAGAAGGCAAAGGATTCATGAGCAGGATTTGACCTCGAATTGCACTATAAGTTTCGTTTAGACCCATTAGAAACTGCATCAATTTCTGTCGATCGGCTTGTGCTATGTCTGAATGTGTTGCCAATTCATCCCATAAACTTTTCAACTTAGTATAGTAAGCTGAGACAGAGAGTTGTTCTTATCGAAGAGAAGCAATATCTCGTTATATCTCGAAGATGCCAGTTGCATTGCCTTGAGAGAAACACTCATAGAGATCTTCCCAAACCTCATGAGCAGTAGGATAATAAGTCACACTGTCAGCTATTTCTAGATCGCAAGAATTGACGATCCAGGAATGAACCAGATCATTGCATCTCGACCAAATCGCATAGCCTTCAGGATCAGTTTCTTCTAAAGGAACTTTGATAGAACCATTGACAAATCCGAGCTTGTTTTTGGAGTTTAAAGCTTGAACCATAGCCCTTTTCCAACCAAAATAATTATCTCCATTTAGAGGTTTGGAGACGAGAATCAATCTGGGGTTATCCGAATGGTGAGCGAAGAAGGGATTGGAGAGATCTGCCTTGGAGAAATCTGCAGAAATCTCTGATTTTTGTGGATCAGAACTGCTGGTTTTTGGGATATCTTCAAGGGCCATGATGGCTGAAAGAGAGATGCTACACGAGAGATTAAAATGCAGCAAGTTCTAGCTCTGATACCATGTAAATATGAGAGAAAAGTAGAATGGACAGTAGCATGTTTTCATTGATATTTGATTGTGTATATATACATACATGACTGACTTGATATACATACATGACTGACTTGCTATAATTAAGCTATACAATCCAAGTCTACTGTAATTTAGGAATACATAAAGAAAGATATATTTACAGCTCAATATAATGAATAAATGGATTCTACTTTCCAATATTCTGAGCAACCAATGAGTGTCTTGAGAAAACTTGGGTGGAGTTCAGATCATTTTCAGGATTTAGTTTCCAAGAAAACAAAAACGAAGTCGTAGTCGTAGTTTAAATTAATTTATGTTTTGTCTTTTTCTGTGAGCCCAGTGAGCTTTTGTTTTCACTTTGTTCTCTTTTGCGTCTTTCCCTTATTTTCCTACTGTTTCTTGACAATCAAGCAGATCAGGATTAAGTGTTTACTTTTGGTGTAATTATTCTCTCTAACTCGAATAATACATCGGTTTAGTGCTATCAAAATTGGAAGTGAATTAATATCTGAAGCTGACTTGGGAGTGGAATGTATGTTACTAAAAATATGCTATATGGTAGATAGAATTTGCTTTTTAGGTAAGACTAAAATAATTACCGTTGTTAATTTATTTCAATAAGTTCGTACATCATTCAATAATAAGTCCAAGATTTTAATAGTTTTGTTTCCTGAAAATTTGTCATCAGTGCATGAACAAAGTTCAATGGATGAACTTGTCTTAGTTAATTTGAGCTCTTTATGAAACACTAATCTTGCTCTGTACTTTGGAGCATTTTAATAATTGATGTTAAGATTTGCTAATGTAAAAAGGAAAAAAAACCTGCTTAAAGGTATTAAAGAAAGAAAAAAGGAACCAATTTGCAGAAGGAGATACTTATAGTGGGAGTTCTATTCTTTGGGGTTTAATTGATGGGAAGAAGAAATAGCTTATACGTTTACAGAATTAGACATTTGATCACTGAGCTAGTTAAGGAAGATAATTAATCACAATGTCTGATGTTATTTCTGTTGGTCTCATCTAATTGTTAAGATTTCATACTTTTTTCTGGTTTTTCATAACTGTGACCTAAAGCTTAATGTATACTTTGATAATTACATAATCGGTTTCTTGCTGATACTTGGCTTTAATTTGTAGACCTGAGGCTCTTTTGGGAGTTGAGAAGATTTACGAAAGAGGAGTTTCTGATTATCTGGTTTGTTCTCTTTATGCCTACAGAATTTGAATTCATACTATGCATGGATTTATAATTCTTTTTTTTTTAATTTTTGAGAAAGATTTTATGAAATTGAAGCATTATAGTAAAGCGTACCACTCACATGCTTGATTCAATTTGTTTTTATTTACTACCAAGAGGTGCTAACGGTTCATGGTGCACAAAAAGAAGTGGGGAAAAAAAGAAATCTTCTTGCTAGATACATAAATTTTAATATTTGAATCATTTTCAACCAAAGAAATGTGCTGAAGAACAGCATTTTTGTTTATATCAAAGTTCAATTTCATCTTATATCATCTGTTTCCATCTCCTTTATGGTAAATAAAGTCCTTGATGATGACAATAAGAAACACAGAAGAAGTTGTTAATTTCATATCTGGAGATTTTCATCATAGTAGTTCATTGAAAGTGAAGGCAGCTGAATACACATTTTTCTAATGCAGTCTGTCCCTCTTTGGTGTGATTATTTGAAATTTGTGCAAGAATATGATCCATCTATACACGAATGTGCCTAATAAAATATCACAAAGGTGCCTAATACAGTGAAATTAACATATTCAGCTCATGAGATTGCCATTATATATATTGAAAAAGAAATTAACACAAGAAACTGAAAATTAATTGACACTGGATCATGTTGGATTGTTAGTTAATTATGATGGGAATATAATCTTGGTCTTTTAATTATCATCTATCTAATGCATGTGCACTTTAATTTGTGTCTATCACGGAAGAATAAAGTTGCTTGATTGAACAGCATCATATGACAGAAACTCAAAACTCAATTTCGTTGCCCGAGCATATCATGCCATATTTAGCTCAAAAGTGCAATTAACGTTGACCATTCAACTAGGTAGCTCATACTAATTAATTTATAGGATTGCTAGTTCTTTATGATTAACTAAAAAGAAAATATTTGACAATTACGAAAACAACAACAATTCACTCCGGTAAACAACATAATAGATACATGGTCTATATTGCAAGTCTTTTTATGATTTTAATTAAAAGAGAAAATGCGAAGGAAATATTATAAATAATTGAATGTTCGCCTTGATAATTAGACAAAAAGACACCAATCTGGCTAACTAATACAATCATCATAATTATCTGATTTTCATTTTAATTATGTCCAATCATGCTAATTTAATAAAGAACACTGAATACATGAGTATTTATATGTTCAACAACTTTGGCTTATGAAAAATATAAGAGCTGCATTTATGCTTTGTGTTATTAAGTAGGACATGACCATATTATGTTGCATTTTTCAGAAAATTGAAACAGGAGAATGTGACATCTGTGTATTGTCTTTTACTTCCAGTAAGTGAATCACATGTTCTTCACGTGATTTGACATACTTTAGATGGATTTGGCAGTTGTTTTGGTCACTTATTGACGCACGAGTTAAGCACGTGATTCAAGGTTGTTAACTGACCGTTATAAGGTGGGAAAATTCTGGGTTTGTTACAACAAATGAACAAACCTAAAAGGCATCTGGTGAGTGGGGGACGTTTCTAGATTCTTCATCATCTGTATATATGGTCTTAGAGGCTATAGTTGAGCCATATGAAAAGCTCTTAACTTCTTAATGTTTGTAGCTTGTTCTTGGTGATTGAAATAAGATTATTACTACGTCCTTCAGCGGATATATGCTATCTCCAAAATGTGCCACTTAAATTGTGCCTCTGTTTTGCTTGTTTCTGTTCTTATTCTTGTGAGGTGTGTGATTTGTTTATCATTTCTAAATCATCAATTAGAGAGATCAACAAGATCTTGGTGGTTTTAGATTGAGCTTAATCGATCAAGAATCAATAAGATGTAATGAAAACAAAATGACAGAATAATGCACGCACGGTTGAAAAGTCATGCACGTGACATTCAAATTCAAAAATGCATGCAAAATTTCAAATGGCTACCAAACATTTAAAGAAAAAAATGGAAAGTTGGCAAATTTGTCAAATTTGCCAAATGGACACCATTGACTATTGGCTTAGGTTAGGTGGAATAGTAAAGGGGTTGGTGCAATAGTGCCATTATTTTCCCTATAAATAGATGGCACTTCTTCCATTCTAAATCATCCAAAATTTGTGAAGCTTATAAGTTTCTAAGCTTTTGAGAGTGTGAGCAATTGGAGAGTGTGTGTGAGAGTACTGGGTGTATTTGGGTTTGGGAAAGTGAGATTTCTTTACTCAAATTTGTACTCAAATAATTGTTAATAATACAATTATTTTTCTCTTGCTCCCGTGGATGTAGGCATATTGCCGAACCACGTAAATTTTGTGTCCTTTATTTTTCTGTGATTATTTGGTGTGCTTGATTCCGCATTCCGCACACAACAAGTGGTATCAAAGCCGACGGTTCGTACTTGGGGGGATATGATACTGTTCACATGTACAATACTATTTCCGTATACGGTACTGTTCACGTATACGGTACTGTTCACGTATACGGTACTATTCCCATATACGGTACTATTCCCATATACGGTACTATTCACAAATACTGTGGAGACGACCATTTGTACTTGGGAGACAGTCTATTGTAAGTAGTGTGTATTTTTGCATGTCTAGGAAAGTTCTGTCAACAAAGGCGATAAGAGTCTAAGGATTCTGGTTTTTAATTGGGACCGAGTTCCCATCTAGTTTCCTGGGAACTTTCCTGGTGCATTTATTCACGCGAAATTAACATCATAGAGACTGTTTTTCAAGTGGAAATAGTTCGTTGAGAAAATGGTAGAAGGTGAAACTTCCAGAATTGGGGAGAGATCTACCGAGACTATTTCAGGAGACACTTCAGGTGGGAGGCGAGATTTGTCAAATCGCTATTCAGCACCTGTTATAGGAGGCCAGAAGATCGATGTTGAAAAGTTTGATGGGAAAATCAACTTCGGCATGTGGAGGCGCGAAGTTATGGATGCCCTTATGCAAATCGATCTCGATGTTGTTCTGAAAAATAAAAGACACTTGTTTGATGAAGAAATTTGGGATCGTATGAATGAAAAAGCTTGTGCTCAGATCAGATCTTGTTTGACCAAGGAGGTGAAATACTTGGTGAAAGATGAGGAGTGTGCGGTGACTTTGTGGCGTACATTGGAGGAGAAGTACCTGCTGAAAAGTCCTGAAAATCGTCTTCATGCAATGAGCCAAGTATATGGCTTTCGAATGAAGTCTGGGGTGTCAATGCACGATCATGTTTCAAGATTTGAAAAGTTACTTGCTGATTTGAAGAATCTTGATGAAGATATTAAGGATGAAGTCAAGGCTATGATTTTGTTACACTCACTACCAGAGGAATATAGTCATTTTGTGACTACCTTGATATATGGGAAAAGTGTGATCATCTTCAAAGATGTGTGCACAACATTGACTAACTTGGAGATTTGGAATAATAATAAAAATTCTGAACGAGCATCGCCTGAAGCTCTGGTGAGCAGAGATTGGGCGATGGAGAAAAAGAAAAAGCGTAGTGGAAAGAATTCTCAATCCAAATCGAGAAGCAGAAATATAGCTCGAGACGAGTGTGCCTTTTGTCATGAAAAGGGCCATTGGAGGAAAGATTGTCCAAAGGCTCAATAGAGAGATGGGAAGAAACCAGCAGCAGCAAACATGGCATGGAAAGATAAAGACTCTCATTATTCACTAAGTATTACTCCTGCAGCATACATGGCTAGTTCGAGCGAGTGGATACTTGATACTGGAGCAACCTATCATTTGTGTCCTATTAAGGAATGGTTTACGGATTTTCGTAATCTTGAATCCGGTACAGTTGTGATGGGGAATGATCAACCTTGTCGCACAATGGGGATAGGAACAATTCGGCTCAAAATGTTTGATGGAATGGTCAGAGAACTCAAAGAGGTTAGATTTGTTCCAGCTTTAAAGAAAAATCTAATTTCTGTGGGTGCTTTAGAAGCTAAAGGCTACAAGGTTACCATTGAAAATGGCACAATGAAGTTTACACATGGGGCTATGGTGATTCTGCAAGGGGTTCGGCGTCACAATCTGTACTATTTGAAGGGAGGTACAACTGATGAAGCAAATGTTGTTGAGGCGTACAGTGACACCACCAAGCTATGGCATGTACGACTGGGACATGCTGGAGAGAAGTCTTTGCAAACTCTGATGAGGCATGGACTCTTAAAAGGTACCAAAACCTGTAAATTAAATTTTTGTGAGCATTGTGTAGTAGGCAAGAAAACAAGGGTCAAGTTTGGTACAGCTAATCACGATACTCGTGAGATCCTTGAATATGTTCATAGTGATGTATGGGGACCAACCAAGACTGCATCAATTGGTGGAAGCCATTATTTTGTTACATTCGTTGATGATTTCTCTAGACGTGTGTGGGTGTACACCATGCGAGCAAAGGATGAGGTTCTAGAGATTTTCGTGAAATGGAAGAAATTGGTGGAGACTCAAACTGGCAGAAAGATCAAAGTATTACGATCTGATAATGGGGGTGAATATACTTCTGATCCATTCTTGCAAGTATGCCAGAACGAGGGTATTAAAAGACATTTCACGGTGAGACATACTCCGCAACAGAACGGTGTGGCTGAGCGTATGAATCGTACTTTACTAGAGAAGGTACGGTGTATGTTATCTAATGCTGGTTTAGATAAAAAGTTTTGGGCTGAAGCTGTGAGCTACGCAAGTCACTTGGTAAACCGGTTGCCTTCTGCTGCAATTGGAGGTAAAACTCCTATGGAAATGTGGTCTGGAAAGCATGCACAAGACTATGATTCCCTTCGTATATTCGGGTGTCCAGCTTATTATCATGTCAAAGATGGTAAACTGGATCCTCGTGCTAGAAAAGCTATCTTTGTGGGATTCAAAGGTGGAGTAAAGGGCTTCAAGCTTTGGGATCTCGAAGATAAAAAGTTTGTGTGTAGCAGAGATGTCACATTTGATGAAGCTTCAATGTTGAAAGCTTCAAGTTCTCAGCAGGTGGAGAACAAGACCAAAGAGGTATTGCAGCAGGTGGAGTTTAATGCAACTCCCTATGTACCAGTGAGTTCTACATCAAAGAATGGTTCAACTATGGAGGTGACACCTAGAGTTGATAAAGAGATTGTTTCTTTTGATGTCCCACAAAATGAAGAAACAATTGATGATGTAGATAATTATGATTTTATAGCAACAAGGAGATCAAGAAGAGAGATAAAGAAACCTGGATGGCTTACTAAAGATATGGTGGTAGCCTATACACTTCCAGTTATTGATGATGACATCCCCAACACTTTCGGTGAAGCATTACGCAGCAATGAAAGTGATCAATGGAAGTTAGCCATAGAAGAAGAGATGAAATCTCTCCATCAAAACCAGACTTGGGAACTTGTAAAGTTACCAAAGGGGAAAAGGGCTATTGGCAATAAATGGGTCTACACCAAAAAGCAAGGATCTGTGAATCAAACAATTCCTCGATACAAAGCAAGGCTCGTGGCAAAAGGTTTTGCTCAAAAGGAAGGTATTGACTACAATGAAGTTTTCTCTCCAGTTGTAAAACATACTTCCATTCGTATCCTACTTGCCTTAGTTGCAGAATATGAGTTAGAGTTGGCTCAATTGGATGTTAAGACGGCGTTCTTACATGGAGATTTGGAGGAGGAAATCTATATGATTCAGCCTTGTGGTTTCAAAGTTGCTGGAAAAGAGAATCATGTGTGTAGGTTGATTAAATCTTTGTACGGATTGAAGCAATCGCCAAGGCAGTGGTACAAAAGATTTGATCAATTTATACAAGGGCAGAAATTCACCAGAAGTGAACACGATCATTGTGTTTACTTTAGAAGACTACCAGATGGAGTTTTCATCTATTTGTTACTCTATGTCAATGATATGCTTATAGCTTCGAAGAATAGATATGAGATTGAAAGATTAAAGAAGCAGTTGGCTTCTAAGTTCGAGATGAAAGACTTGGGTGATGCACAGAGAATACTTGGGATGGAGATTCGTAGAGACAAGAAGAATGGGAGCGTATGGTTGACTCAAAAGTCTTATTTGAAGAAAGTGCTAGAAAGATTCGGTATGGATGACAAAACTAAACTGGTATGTACACCTCTAGCTCCTCATTTCAAATTAAGCTCTTCTTCATGTCCTATATCTCAAGAGGAGCGCGATTACATGGCTCGTGTTCCATATGCTAGTGCTGTGGGTAGTCTTATGTATGCTATGGTATGCACAAGGCCCGATATATCTCAAGCAGTGAGCATGGTTAGTAGATACATGCACAATCCGGGTAAAAATCAATGGCTTGCGGTAAAGTGGATTCTCCGATATCTGTATGGGACAGTTGATGTTGGGTTATTGTTCAAGAAGGATTGTGGTCAACAATGTGTTGGGTATTGTGATTCTGATTTCGCTGGAGACCTTGACAAGCGAAGATCAACAACGGGCTACGTATTCACATTGGGTGGAGGTCCGGTTAGCTGGAGGTCGATTCTACAATCGACAATTGCTCTGTCCACTACGGAAGCAGAGTATATGGCAGCAACTGAAGCTGTAAAAGAAGCTATCTGGTTGAAAGGCTTGTTAGGTGATTTGGGAGTAATAAGGAGAACATTGCGGTCTTCTGTGATAATCAAAGTGCGATATTTCTTGGGAAGAATCAAACATATCACGCTCGGACGAAACACATAGATGTGAAATATCATTATGTGAGGGAGATTATCGAGAGCAGTGTTGTGTTGTTGAAAAAGATCGATACAAAAGATAATCGATCAGATATGTTGACGAAGGTAGTTTCTGGAGTTAAGTTTCAACATTGCTTGAAACTAATTCAAATCCTTCGCTTGTGTTAAGATATGTCCTTCGGGAATTTTGAACTACGGTTGGCTTGATCCCAAATTTTGGGTACGTAGGCAGTCAAATCGACACAGCCATTCTGGATCCTCATTGAAGGATCACTCTGGGGATGAGGGTTCGTTGGTAGTCGGCTCAGATTTGGACAAATTTTCACCGAGGTGGAGAATTGTTGAAAAGTCATGCACGTGACATTCAAATTCAAAAATGCATGCAAAATTTCAAATGGCTACCAAACATTTGAAGAAAAAAATGGAAAGTTGGCAAATTTGTCAAATTTGCCAAATGGACACCATTGACTATTGGCTTAGGTTAGGTGGAATAGTAAAGGGGTTGGTGCAATAGTGCCATTATTTTCCCTATAAATAGATGGCACTTCTTCCATTCTTAATCATCCAAAAATTTGTGAAGCTTATAAGTTTTTAAGCTTTTGAGAGTGTGAGCAATTGGAGAGTGTGTGTGAGAGTACTGTGTGTATTTAGGTTCTGGGAAAGTGAGATTTCTTTACTCAAATTTGTACTCAAATAATTGTTAATAATACAATTATTTTTCTCTTGCTCCCGTGGATGTAGGCATATTGCCGAACCACGTAAATTTTGTGTTCTTTATTTTTCTGTGATTATTTGGTGTGCTTGATTCCGCATTCCGCACACAACACGCACATCACAGCAATGTTTCATTCATTTTGAATCTATATATACAAAACTTTTATCCGACAGTTTACATTGGTTTAATCTAGCGCTGTAACATGCGTACCATCAAAAGCTACAGCCGCCATCTTTGTTTGTCCTTGTAGCGTCCTTGATCTTATTTTATCCTGGTGATTCTTGAAAGTTCATCTCATTCTCATGTGCTGAGTCACTTGCTGAGATGATGAATACTTGAGGGTCCTTCCTTGAGACATTTCAGCAGAAACCTGATTCATTCTGTCAAACATTTGCATCACTAATCACTAAATGATGTAAGATAGTTCTGTTTTGAAATATTAATATGCATGCATCCCCCGCGTTAGTTAGAGTTGCTTGTCATCTTCTATTTTCTTTTGGGTACAATTTTGAATTTTTAATCAATCAGATTCAGCTGCATGTTTGCTTTTAGTCCAAACTGAAATAAGATATTAAGTATTTTTGCTAGAATGGATGAAAAAACCTGATCACACTCAACATTCCAGGGTTGAAGAAAGATGATATGAAGATTGAAGTTGAAGAGAACAGGGTACTGAAAGTGAGTGGGGAGAGGAAGAGTGATGACGATGAGGAAGTTGAAGGAAAGAAATGGCACAGAGCCGTGAGAACATTTGGCAAGTTTTGGAAGCTGTTTAGGATGCCAATGAGTGCTGACTTGGAACATGTTAAGGCTCATTTGGAAAATGGGGTTCTGAGGATCACAGTGCCAAAGCTTGCAGGGGAGCAGAAGAGGCAGCCTAAGGTTATCAACATTGATGAAGAGGCTATTTGTTTATGATCTTTTCTTGGTTTTGTTATGAGATGTTTCTCTTTGGATTTTCTGTTAATTGTATTTTGATGGGTTTTTGAGGATGGCTTGTATGTATTACCAACAATAAAGTGCTTTTTATAAATCCTAGTCCTATAGCACTAAAAGAAATTAATAAAATCATCACACGCCAGTTCATAAGGGTATTCCTCGTGTCATATTAATGTATTAATACGAAGATCTATTGAAATTATATCAGTTTTGATGAATCCGAATATTCAATAATTGATAAATTGTATTTATAAAAATTAATAGCGATGGCACAGAAACAATTCATTCAAGAACTGGCCTATAGTGCATTAATTTAAAATAATTTTGTAATGTAGTCGAGCCCTTATGTGTTTAATTAGCAATCGAAAACTACTTAATTGTACAATGCCATTAAAAGAACTGTAATACCCCACCCCTGGTTTTTGACCCTGTTGACCACCCATATATATATAGATAGAGAACGAAATAGACAAGAGACGAGAGAGAGAGAAAGGAGTTGACCCGGTTTGACCCGCAACCCGACCCCGACCCGCGATTTTACCCGGCCGGTTCTCCCATTTCCAGCCACCGTTCCGGGCGAGGTTGGTACCGATTCGAAGCTTGAGAGACAAGCTACGTATCCATTCCGTCCTTGCTGCCGGAAAACGATCGGAAAGTCGCCGATCGAAGCGTTGAAGGTTCGCAGAATCGCCGGCTCGATTCGCCGTGATTTCGCCGGTTTCCGGTGAAGCCATCACTTGGGTTTTGTTCCTTACCTTACCCTCTGCCATTTCCGACTAACCATTGACGCCGGAGACGTCGTTTTGCCGTTGATCGGCCATTGATGGACTCACGACTTTGGGAGCTCAATCCGGAGCCATTACCGCGCGTGGTAGGTCACCACCACAACCATTGGACTCAGCGTGGCTTGAACTTTCAGTTCTAAGCTTTCCGTCGCCGTCGGATGAATTCCGGTGACCGTTGACCGGCAAGGGCATTTCGATAATTTCTCAGTCTAGGGCAATTTTGTAATTTCAGATTTTTTTGGGTATTTTGGTAATTGCTGTAATTGAGGATAAAGTTGGTAATTTATAATTTTGAGGTTAATTTGGTAATTATGATATGAGGGTAATTTGGTAATATTGATTTAAGGGCATTTTGGTAATTTTGATATTTGGGGGTAATTTCGTAATTTCAAGAATTATGAGTATTTTGATGATTGATGATTTAATTAAGATTATTTGAGGTTAAGTATGGAATGTGATTATTTATTATATTGAGGAATTTGAGAATATTGAAGTTTATAATTATGGTTTAATTTTATTCTTCTGAGAGTATTTTTATTTATTTATAGGCTGAGAATATCAATGTGTATTTGTTATTTGAGGATACCTGGAGGTAAGTAAACTAGATTTCCAAACGAATCACAATAAACAATATGTATGTTTGACATGTTTGAAAAGTCTATTTTGATATATGTACGGATATTGATTTATATGTTCTGCCCATGTGTTTATGTGATGTGTTGATATGATATGTTGTTATGTGTATTTATGGACATGGGCATCCGTAGGTGTGAATATTTCATTGACATGAGCACGAAAATGTATTATGTTTTCTGTAAAATGAGAAAGTTGATTTTAGCAAACAGAATTTTGAAGAAAGAAAGATTGTTTTACAGTTTTAGCTTGGATGCTTGAATTCGTTACTGGCTTAGTGGAGGATACTCTAGATATAGTTATGAGATAAGTGGGCGAAGGACGCATTGGCGAGAAGCCCAAAGAATATGAAAGTTATGAAAGTTAAGAGAGTGTCCTACTAAGCAGTAATCCAATGAAGGTAGCTCAAGTAAGTGGTTTGAAAGAGAAAGTGAAAGTTTGAGAAAGACAGAAAGAGATTTCGATGATTTGTTTTACGATGTTTTCGAATACCATGGCACATCATTCATGTGCACTGTATATATGTATGTATGTATTTTGGTATATACAAAATTAGTTTACTTACTAAGTTTCATACTCATTATAGTTTATTGTGATTCAATTTTCGTAAATCAGGATTGTTTCATGATGAGCGTCGAGACGGACTTGAATGAAGGAATTAGATGGTTTGGCATGAATTTTAAATTCTTCCGCTGCAGTTGTATTTTTTTGAAGGATATGATTTTTAATGGCTTGTAAAAGATTATTTTTTATTATTTTATTTTTAAGCATTTATCAGTAAGATTCGCCCTGTGGAGGTCGGGGCGGGTTGTTATAAGAACATTATAACATTGTCGTTGATGAGGCAGCTGATAATTATTCTGGTAAAGATTTTAAGGCCACTAAAGCGAAAACGTAATCAGAGAAATGTAATGTGTTTGCTTAGTTTGCCTTTTGTTTTTTATATTTGTGTGGCTAATGCTTTGCTTAGATTGCTTTTATATATGTATAGATATTTAATTGGCTTTCTCGCGGGATATTGTTTTCTCCTTTGATTTTCTATTTTTTGATGCTGGTTTACACGTACAAAGATCGTGTATTAAAGTGCTTTTAGTAAATCATGGTCGGTTTACTATCAATTAATCAAATTTAATTTGCTTTGGTATTTGTTAACATCATTGTTATTATAAAGCGGACCTATACAATTATAGAAAGAACGCCAACGAACCAAGCTCTACCAGCAAATTAATGAGATTGCTCCTGTACACGATTAAAATAATTTCAATTTCATCGTATTTATGTGTGTGTCTAATATATATAGAGAGAGAGAGATTGTACATTGGCGAAATAATGATAATTTAGCAAATCTAATTTTCATTTATATTAATTATGTTAATTTATGTAAAATTTTAAAATAATATTTGCCAAAATCTGACGAAGAGACTACCAAAGCTTAATTGTAATTAATCAAATAAAAAAAGTGTTTGCTTTGCTTGATGTGCTGTTTGCTTATGATCTTTTCTTGGACTTTCTTGTGGGATATTTCTCTTTGGATGTTTTGTTTATTATATTAACAACAATAAAGTGCGTTTATAAATCCTGGTCCTACAGTCAGCAGTAAAAGAAAGGGTATTGTCACTTTCCCCTTACAGTAATTAACATATATCATTTACCCTCCTTCTATTTTTATAATGGTAAAAAATCTCCCTGAATAATATAAGTTTACAATATTACCCTTATTTTTAATTACTCTTTTATTTACATTTAATATAAATTAACTAAATTACATGAATAAAAACTAAATAAAAAAATTAAGGATTAAAAACAAGAAATATATATTTTGATATGAGCAAAAAAATTAATAATAATTTTTTTAATAAATATTTATTTTGTGAACATTTTCTTATAATAAACATTTTGTAATATTTTAAAATTAAATGTAAAAAGTATAGGCAATATATTTTATTATTTATCTTATAATAAACTTTTATTTGTCATTCAAATTTTCTTATAATAATTTTTTTTATCATTTTATAATAACTTTCTTATATATTTATTATAAGAAAATTAGCACAAAATAAATAAGTACAAGAAAAAATTTTATTATTAATTTTTTTCTCATATCAAAACATATATTTCTTGTTTTTAATGCTTAATTTTTATTTAGTTTCTATTCATGCTATTTATTTAATTTATAATAAATATAAATAAAAGAGTAGTTGAAAATAAGGGTAATATTGTAAACTTATACTATTATGAGGTTTTTTGGCCATTATAAAAATAGCAGGGGGGAAATGGTATATGTTGATTACTGTAGGGAGGAAATTGGCAATCTCCCTAAAAGAAATAATGAGCTTGGTTTTTATTAATAAAAATTAGAAAAAATTCTTTTTCTCTAGAACTTATTATGGATTTTAAGCCAAAAAAAAAAAATCCTACTCCAATTTCTAAAGATATTCCCTCTTATTTCATATTGATGTGTTAATACGAAGATTCATTGCAATTATAACAGTTTTGATGAATTTAAATATTCAATATCTGATAAATTGTATTTACAAATATTAATAGCAATGACACGAAAACAATTAAATCAAATTAAACAATTGTTCTACTCACCACTTTTCCTTTTGTTTCCAAAACCCATTAACCACCGACATCGAACCATATTAATTTAAAATATTGTTCAACTGAGATTTAAATTTTAAAATTACATACACAAACACAACCGATTTAAAAAAAAAAATTCACAAGGTAGATACCTAAGGTATGATGAGCAAATCCTCCCAATGATCCTGAAATTACTCTCGCACCCTATCAAAATAATTTTAATTTCATCATATATGCACACAGACACACACACAAAATGTAAATAATTTTTGTATATAAAATATTTGAAATAATCACTAAACAACAATTCACAAGGTAGATTATACCCAGACGAAATAATGCCATTTTAATAAAGAACGCTCGAGCATTTATATATCCGAAGGCAAAGTCTGGTGAAGAGAAATATTATATGTATATAACCGTACAGGCACAGCAGAAGGATAAGTCAAGAAAAACGAAGTTTCAATAAGAAATTAATTCATTACTTTCCAAAAGATCATCTTAAGGCTCATTTGGAAAATGGTGTTCTGAGGATCACAGTGCCAAAGCTTGCTGAGGAGAAGAAGAGGCAGCCCAAGGTTATTAACATTGATGAAGAGTCTGGTAATTCTTCCGGTGAAGATAGTAAGGCCACCAAGGCTCAAATGTAATTGATTAAAGAAAGAAGTGCTTGCTTTGCTTGATGTGCCATTTGTTTTGTGATGTTTTCTTGGTTTTGTTGTATGATGCTTCTCTTTAGATGTGCTGTTTATTGTATTTTGATGGATTTTTGAGGATGGTTGTATGTATTAACAACAATAAGGTGCTTTTTATAAATCCGGTTCCTAATTTTGCAAAAGAAATTAATACTCTTGGTTTATTTTTAATGAAAAATTAAAAAGAAAAAGCTTTTTTCTATGGCATATATTATGCATTTTAAGAAAAAAAAATCACATTCCAATTGATGAAGACATTCCTTCTGTCATATTGATGTGTTAATAGAAAGATCTATATGAATTATAACAATTTTGATGAATCTAAATATTCAATAACTGATAAATTGTATTTATAAATATTAATAGTGGTGGCATATAAACAATTAATTCAAGGACTCGTCTATAATGAATTAATTTAAAGAGTATAAATATTTTAATAAATCATACTCGATTTACTATTAATTAATCAAATTTAATTTACTCAAATTATTCCTCTACATGATCAAAGTAATTTCAAATATACACGCACAGACACAAAAAATGTAAATGACTTTGAAATATAAAATATTTAAAATAATCACCATACTAACAATTCACAAGTCAGATTATAAATGGTCGAAATAATGATGATCTAGTGAATCCAGTCATAATAATTTGATTTTCAATTATATTAATTATGTCGAATCATACGATTTTAATAAGAAAGAGCACTCGATATCAGATCCCTGGTGTTGAGTACATACAAGCACCAGGTCAGCCAGGCTACTACTTCCGCCCTAGTACGGCTCACCTCAATCAAATGGTGCAAACGGAGCGTGGAAGCGAATGTGGCCCGACCAGAAACGATGGCCCGACCAGGAACGAGAACCCGACCAGAAATATATGCCGAGCTGACACCCGTTTCCGGAAAGAGCGGGAGCACGATCCCACAGACTCGTGGCGTTTGCGTTTTTCCCGGAACCGTTACGAGGCTTTCAATACTTACAGTTACCCATAATGTCGCAATTAAAGCTCCATAACTGACCACTACTCGAAAAAAGGGGAAAGGAAGACAGAATGGGAACGGAAAAGAACGGCTATAAAAGGAGGAAGAACCGTTGAAGAAGGGGAGAAAATTAAGAGAGGGAAAACGCTGCCAAATTGGACCCAGACTTGGGAATTGTGAAACAAAAACCCCCTTCATATATTCAAACTATATTGTTTTCCCGGAACCTTGTGCTAACTTAAGCATCGGAGGGTTTACGCCGGCAAAACCACCGGCGTCTCTGATCTGTTTTTGGTGAACGCAGGTCGAGCAAGAGAACAGTAGCTGACAACTTAACCGTTGGTGGACGAATATCTGGTCGGTCATCAAGCGAACAGATTTCCGCATCAACATTTTGGCGCCGTCTGTGGGGAATGGTACAAAAAGCCAGCTTGTTATCTTTATCAATCTTCATCTGGCCGAAGTGAAGGCAGAATATTGCGGTGCATAAATTGGTGAACTTGCTCAAACGAGGAAGCCAATCAAGGCTAAATGGGATGCCGCCTGCGAAGGGAATTCTGTTATGCAATTGCACTACAAAATGGTACAAAGTCCTTGAAACTCAAACAAGTTTTGATACATTTGCGAATGAGGCAAGCTATGCACCTGGAAGGAGACATTGATGCAAAAAGTTGCATCCTAATCAGGTTAGAAATTTTAACAAATTTATGTCTTGATGTCTACATGACAACATGCATTTGCAGCCTTTATTTGCGGGTATAGTATTTACCTACTAGTAATTTATTAAATGAGGATAGTTTGTACATGTCAAATTGATAGAGCTCAACTCATATTAAAGCTAGTGATATAACTCAATTAACTTGATATCTTGAAAGTTGCTCAATATGAGAGTGATTTATGAAAGGACCAGCAGCTAAAGTCCACTAAATTTTTTAAGGCAAGCAAGTGCCTATTCCTGCTCGGTCACCGAAAAGACTAGCAGGCAGACTACAAATTTTACTAAGGCAAACATGTGCCTATTTCTGCTCGGTCGTCTAAAGAACCAGCAGCTAAAGTCTACTAAATTTTTTAAGGCAATGTTTATTAAGCCATATGAGAAATGGCATATTTGGTTTTTCCTGTAAACCCCATAACTGACTTGAGCGTCGGAGGGTTTACGCCGGAAAAACTTCCG
>MKYO02023788.1:0-78930 GCA_002013955.2 Citrus medica | reverse complement strand
TGCTCGGTCATCGAAAAGACCAGCAGGCAGACTACAAATTTTACTAAGGCAAACATGTGCTTATTTCTGCTCGGTCGTCTAAAGAACCAGCAGCTAAAGTCTACTAAATTTTTTAAGGCAAGCAAGTGCCTATTCCTGCTCGGTCACCGAAAAGACCAGCAGGCAGACTACGAATTTTACTAAGGCAAACATGTGCCTATTTCTGCTCGGTCGTCTAAAGGACCAGCAGCTAAAGTCTACTAAATTTTTTAAGGCAAGTAAGTGCCTATTCCTGCTCGGTCACCGAAAAGACCAGCAGGCGAATTCTATAAAATTTTACTAAGGCAAACATGGGCCAACTCCTGGTCGGTCGTTTGAAGGACCAGCAGCCATATCTTGCAAAATTTGCTAAAGTAAAGATTTGCCCAAACCTGCTCAGTCGTGTGAGGATGATTGGGCAAAATTCGCAAAAAATATTCCTAAGGCATATGTTTGCCAAAATTATAAACTCTATAGGTTCCAGTCTTGATTCATTTTACTCTCAACACTAGAAACTGGGGGACTGGTGTTTGAGGAATTAAATAGAGCGACCATGATCTCCTCCAAGTGAAAGTGAGTAAATAGTTGAGCAGATCACCTTGACCAGGTGGTATGAGCTTGAGCTGATGACCAGGTGGTATGAGCTTGAGGAGATCACCTCGACCAGGTGGTATGAGCTTGAGGAGACCACCTCGACCAGGTGGTATGAGCTTGAGGAGACCACCTCGACCAGGTGCTATGAGCTTGAGCTATGAGCTTGAGCAGATTACCTCGACCAGGTGCTATGAGCTTAAGGAGACCATCTCGACCAGGTGCTATGAGCTTGAGCAGATCACCTCGACCAGGTGATGACCAGGAATCAAGACTCAGTTAAAATAAACCACCACAAAGCTCCTCCGAAAAAGCAGGGCACGAATTTGATCAATTAATGGTTATTGTCACGATCTAAGGTCGTGGGTGTGAGGTGTTTTATAAAGACCCCGAGAAAACCATGAGGTGGGGGGGGCTCTTTTTCTCGGGATCCCACTGAGAAATTCTTTGGGGATACTTGACTTTACTTGTCTGCAAATTATTCAAAAAGCTTTGAGTTTTAAGGCAATGTTTATTAAGCCATATGAGAAATGGCATATTTGGTTTTTCCTGTAAACCCCATAACTGACTTGAGCGTCGGAGGGTTTACGCCAGAAAAACTTCCGGCACCTCTGACCATTCTCTGTAATTTCAGGTACTTAATGATCGTCAGTTTGAAGATTATATGTTCATGAATGTTCTGCTCATAGCCAGAGAATATTCTTGGAGATCAACCAGCAGCTTCCCACCAAATAAATTTAATGCTGATGCAGGGATCTGATATTGAGTCACTATCCAACTGGTTCGGATTTCGGCATCAACACCACCCATTTAATAATATTCTTCAATCAATTATGTTTACTTCAAAAAAAAACCAACTCTTTATTACTTTCTAATTATTCATATTAATGTGTTAATAATTTTGAAGAACCGGTGTAATTTATATGATGTAGGTAGCACTTTAGGCAAAATCATCTGAATCTCAAAATTTCCAAAACAGAGCTTCCTACATTGCTATAGCAGTTTTTAAAAGTTGAGGACTCCAAATATCCAATAACTGATAAATTGTGTTAAGAAATATAAATATTAATGGTGACGACACATATGCATGGAATTCCTTTGTTTTGAGTTTGACTCAAACAACCTGAATAATTTCAAACAATCCATCAGCCCAAAGTCCTTGAGAGATTGAACTGGATTTCAGTGCATCACATTTTGAAATTGAAACTAACATTAATTAGAAAGGCAGAACAACCTATGTTTTTTACTATAATACAAAATGGGAAGTCAAACCAATTCGAGGAACTCTCCTGTTTTTGACTAAACATACATAATCCGAACAATTTACAATTAAATAAATCGTTCAAAATCTCCTTTAGTCGAACCCCCATTTCCATGGTTTAATAGAATATCATAAAGGTGCCCAATACAGTGAAATTAACGTTCAGCTCATGAAGTTACCGTTATATATATTGAAAAAGAAATTAATATAAGAAATTGAAAACCGCTTGACACTGGATCATGTAAGATTGTTAGTTGTTAATTATGATGGAAATATACACTTGGTCTATTAGTTATCATCTAGCTAATGCATGCACACTTTCATTTGTGTCTATCACTGAAGAGTAGAGTTACTTGACTGAATAGTATCATATCACAGAAACTCAAAACTCAATTTCATTGCGCGAGCATACCACGCCATATGTAGCTCAAAAGTGCAATACCATTTAACATTTAGCTAGCTAGCTTATACTAATTAATTAATACAACTATTAGTTCTTTATGATTAATTAAAAGATAAAATATTTGACAATCACGAAACATTATTCTATCACTAAAGATTAGAGCTTCCTACATTGTTACCCAAACTCTTTTATATCTCCCAAACATTATTAGAGTCCCACATTTATGGGCACATCATTAAGTAAAATATGCCAATCAGGAAGAGCTAACTTTTTTGTTCTGTTTTGTCGAATGTGTTTCAACTTTTAAGTATCACTCAAAATTTTAAACCGTCAACACCTGCAGGAAAAAAAAATGTTTACATTCTTGGTGACTTGAGTAGAAATAAGCATTTTGATATCATAAAGTTCGTTCAATGAGTTCATTCTTCTCATTTTTTATCTCTTTTTCTTTCACAAACCTTTCTTTTTCATTTAACCCATTTAACCCCGTTACAACCTTTTTAAGACCCTTAGATTTTTGCATTTAATTCATGTTTTGTGGATTGAGATGTGATATATGAGCAAGCTTATTGTAGTAGCATTCTTTGATTTGATTTGAGTGCATAAATGATACCCTAAACACTTTGAGTGCATGGAGTGAAGTCATTGAGAGGGCTATTAAATCTTGTTGCACTTGAATTTTGAATGGATCTTCTTGGTGGTTGAATGTTTTTCTTTTATATTAGTTTATGAGATCACATGCTTTAAAATCCTTGTCTCTCGAATGTTGATCGACTTAAATTCTTGAGGTATGCTTGCTTAAGATTGTTTTTGGATGAGTTGAGATGAAAATTGAGTGGAGATTTTGGGATTAATCTTGAGTTAGATGCTTGAGGACAAGCATCATCTTGGTGTGGGGGAATTTGTTAGAGTGCAATTTATGCACTAGTTTTGCATTTTTTACTTCCCTTAATATCGATGTTTTGCACTTAATAATAGTGATTTACTTGTGTTTTATTTTTGTAGGTGCAATTCTATTGATTGGTGCTAAAATTAAGCTACAATACGATGTTTAAGGATGATTGTTCTCTTGGAGAAATTATGAGTGTCAGAAGAACTTTGTTGATAAGGCGTGGATGCGTACTGTCAACTACGGACCTGCAGTTTTTAGTTTAATGTGTTTTGTATTTTTGGTTATTTTTGTAATTACGAATTTAATATTTCATATATTAGTATTTATTTTAAAAAGAACTCTAGAGGAGAAGAGAGAGAGAGAGTATTTAAGGGAGGAATCTATTGTGAAAAATGGGAGATTGGAGAAAAGAAAGAAACCATAGATCTAAATTTTTCTCTTTTCTCTATGAAGAACTAAACCTATTATTCTGGTTGAAGGTTAATGAAGCTTTGATTCATCACTACTATGAGATCTTTCTTATGCTTTAATTGTTTTATTACTTTTTGGGTATTTGTTTATTCTCTAAATTATTATCATGATTATGTTTGTTAATTAGATAATTGGCCACTATTTAATTATCAACTTGATCTATTGTCAATTAAAGAAATCATCGTATGAAGATTTTAATGTTTGTGACAAATAACATAGCAGTGAGTTGTGTTATGAGAATAAACAATCTAATTTAAATGAACCATCGTATGCGTTTGTTGATTAGGATTTGGATCTCTCTGGTTTTTCAGGCTGTCAATTGATTAAATCCTATGATCGTATCTAGGGTTGTCTATTGATTAGGAAAATAACCAACGGTCGTACCTTGGTTATCAACTAGTTAAGGAGAGATTGGCTATTAGAGGGTCTCAGTAGCTATAACCGGTCTATTCATAAGTAGTAATATTTTATATTTGAATCAATGATCAGTAGTTGAATCAAGCTGAGTTAATTCCTTCAACCAGAGCTTTCCCCAATTTGAATTACAATTTGAATTTGTGTTCTTGTTATTTTAATTTGATTTTTATTATTGTCAACAATTCCCCCATTTTGCCTTTTATATTTTAAAAGGATTTAAATAATTACCGATCTCTGTAGATACGACCCTACTCAATCCCTATGCACAATTTATTTAGAGTAGATATTTATTTTTGGTAAATCAACAAAAATAATATGATAGAGCGGCCGGAAGAGGAAGCATGGTTCCTAATCCTAATCTTGATTTAGAGCAGATTAGGTAACATGTGGCATTCTACATTCCTGCAATGCTATTTGTTGTTATGGCAGCGGCATTCTTGGTCATGGCATCATAAGCAAATGCTTTGATTTGAAGACTTGCTCGGCTATGAAAAATAAGGAGAGCAAAGGTAATTAATCTTGGTGTGATCAACAGTTTAATGGGGGTACTAAGAAAAATAAAGATAATATAAGGAATGTTGTTGATGAGTATTTTCTTTACAAAAGTGTTCAAAGTAAAAATTGATTTCTTAAAACCCATTAGCTAGCGCACATAATAATGGGGAGTAAATTTTAGACTACGAATAGTCCCACCCATTTAATAATATTCTTCAATCAATTATGTTTACTTAAAAAAAAAACCCCATCTCTTTATTACTTTCTAACTATTCTTATTAATGTGTTAATAATTATGAAGAACCGGTGTAATTTATATGATGTAGGAAACACTTTCGGCAAAATCATCTGAATCTCAAAATTTCGTGATATTGTGCCAAATAT
Organism: Citrus medica; assembly: GCA_002013955.2. NCBI lineage: Eukaryota > Viridiplantae > Streptophyta > Magnoliopsida > Sapindales > Rutaceae > Citrus > Citrus medica. Next base: position 73,998 of record MKYO02023788.1, on the reverse strand, counting down.
CCAAAACAGAGCTTCCTACATTGCTATAGCAGTTTTTAAAAGTTGAGGAGTCCAAATATCCAATAACTGATAAATTGTGTTAAGAAATATAAATATTAATGGTGATGACACATACGCATGGAATTCCTTTGTTTTGAGTTTGACTAAAATAACCTGAATACTTTCAAACAATCCATCAGCTCAAAGTCCTTGGGAGATTGAACTCGAGAATATATATATCCAACAGGTAAAATTTCAGAACACCATTTGCCAAAGTCTGATGAAGAGAATACATATACACACACTTGCGCTCATATATATAACCGCACAGCAGAAGGATAGATAAAAAAATTGATATACATGATATACATGATAAAGACTTACCGACATCGAACCATATATACATGATAAAGACTCACCGACACCGAACCGTATTAATTTAAAATTGTTTAATTAAAAAATTCGAAAGCCCATTATATACATGATAAAGACTCATCGACACCGAACCATATTCATTTAAAATTGTTTTCAACTGAGATTTGAATTTTGAAATTACATACACCAACACGCCCAATTTAAAAAAAAAACTAATAATAAAATATTTAAGTCGTCCTCAGTTCAGTCATCAAAAACCAATTTATGATTTATTTCAACACAAACACACCCGATCTAAAAAAAATCAAAATAATAATAAAATGTTTCAGTCGTCCTCTGTTGAGTCGTCATCAAAAACCCATTTACGATCTATTTTAACAAGAGTTATATGGGTTAACAAGTCCCAATATTGTCCTCCATCCTTTCTGTACTTCTCTGCTATCAACGGACATCTATGGATGTATAAACGCAAAAGTGAGGAAGGCAGGCCGTTCTCTGGAAAGTATTTGAGCCTGGGACAATTATAGAGTTCCAATTAAGTGAGGTTTTGAAGATCAACAATTGAAGAACATAGCCGTTCCAGATTTGGAAAATCTTCAATCCGCAGAGATGTTAGAGAGGCAGGAAGAGGAAGCGTGGTCCCCCATCTTATGTCCTCTGGTGGAAATGACACCATGTTGTCATCACATCCTGTGATTCTAAGTTCACGTAGAGAGGAGAAGCTGTGAAATCCCCGGCCCCACTCAATCATTGACTTCCAAATCTTCGTATTACCATTAATCTCCAGTGAATGAAGGTTGGGGGGAAGGCCATCTTCTTCGACGCTCGGATGCTCACCTCCTATAATTAATTGTCGAAGAGAGTTCAGATTGTGCAATCCCTTAGGTAAGGCCTCTAGTCTCCCACACTCATACATCATGAGCTCAGTCAGTTTTGCACAAGGCAAATCCCCCTTCGGGAAACGACACCAGATTTCCACACCCCTAAAATCTAATCTCTCGAAGCTGGCGGAGATTATGTAAACCACTCGGTAAATTTTTCAGATTTTTACAACCAATGATAGTGATTGTTTCAAGAGATGTGTTGTTGTCCAACCTTTCTGCTATTGACTCCAGCTTTGAACAACTCTCAACACGAAGGGACTTAAGAGACGGAAGCAGATTGCCAACTTCAAGGGACTCAAGCGTGGCAGGTAACTCGTTTTTTGAAAATATACATGTCAGAGACGGACAACTCTCAATGTGTAAGTGCTCAAGAAGAGATGAGGTGTACCTTCTACTGCTGCTACTCTGGACGCCCTCTTCCACTGTCAAAGTCCTTACATTATCGCAATTCCGGATGACCAAGTTCTTAAGGCTCGGTGGTAGCTGGACTTCAGCAATATATGTCAACGAATGACAGCGCGAAATTGTCAAGATCTCGAGAGATAAATTGGCGTCGCACATCCATGCCTCCGGTAACGATTTCAGTGCATCACAACGGTTAATTGAAATGCTCCTCACCTTGGAAGGCAGAGCAACCTCAGGGAAGGAAACAAAGGAACTGCAGTTGTAGATTTCTATCTCTCTCAAGGAGCTGAGGCTGAGCAATGATTGTGGCAGCTTCACAAGGCCTTTGCAATCATTTAATAGTAGATATTCAAGTCTGCATGACAACTCGCAGAGCTGTTGCTGGTCTTTTTCTTCCTCCGCCACCAAGGATTGAAGTGTGGGACACCATCCAATCATCAGTCTTTTGAGAGAGCTAATGTCTTGCAGAAATCCGTTATGACTCTTCCATATATATGTTTCATTTTTAATATTGCTTATCTCCAATTCTTCCAATTTTGGTAGTCGCGGCTTCAATGGCCCTGCAAGCAACATTTGATTTGATGTATCTCTACAAACCACTGAATTCTGTGACCCGAGATGATCAGTTTCACTTCTCCACACAACCTTTTTACATCCACCAATCTCTAATTTGCAAAGAGCTGGAAGACTCGTAATTGAAACTAACAATTCTTCACATCCTCCAATAACAAGCATCTCCAATGCAGGAAGGTGTTCTGGAAATGTTCCTTTCAGTTTAGAACATCCTATAACTTCAAGCTCTCTCAATTTAGGAAATCCTTCAACTCCCTGAGTAGATCCATGAGGAATCCAGTCTTCCCATTCTAGCAGGTTTTCAAAACGAAGAGTCTCCAAGCATGGAAAAGGAATTGGAGTATCATTCCCATAGAACTCCGAACCCAATCTCCTTACTCTGCTCATTCTACGTACTGCAAGATGCTTTAGAGAGGGTAGTTGCCCGACCGACGGCAGTGTGGTACACATGCCACAATCTTCAAATTTAAGTGTTACTAAATTTGAGAATGAGGAATCTCCTAACCATATTGGAAATTTTGTACCTCCATAGCCACTGATACAAAATTGCTCCAGATTTTTATGGGGTTTCAGCATGTCAAGCACGCCCTTTTCAGTTTCTGCCTCCCTTAAAGATGAACCATCGGTACTGTTTGTCCACCGAAGCATTAACACTTTAAGGTTCTTCTTTCCATCCAATTGAGCCTCCTTGGCATCACCAACGTATTTTACGTTCTCCAATTTTGAAATGGTAAGTGTCCCACGAAGACGCGTCAACAACTTTAGCTCTCGCAACTGGGAACCACTGTCTTTTCCTACAACAAAATTACACAATGTCTGAAGACAAGTCAACTTGCCAATTCCTAGTGGCATTTCCTCCAACGAACCTGTATTTGAATTATTGAGATGATGCAATTTGATGAGATTTCCCATGCCTGCACACAACTTCCTCAGTCCCCGACAGCCCTCCAACAAAAGGGTGTGCAAATTGTAAAGCTTGTTGACTGATTCAGGCAGAGTTCTAATCTGAGTTCCAGATAGGTTGAGGTACCTTAAATACCTCAAATCACCAATTGAATCTGGCAGCTCGGAGATCCAATATCCACACAAAGAGAAGACCCTCAGGCGTTGAAGTTTGAACAACTTAGGAAGAATGCTATGAGCCAAGAATCCTTGCGAACTATTTGACAGACATACTGGTAGAAAAGTTCGCAAATGCTGGATATTGTACAAGTCTTCAAACCTTTTAACGCCATCATATTTTCCACAGATGCATGATAGATGACGAAGATTTTTGGAAAAACTTTGTTGTTTGTTAACCTCTGAAGTATAATCCATTGTGAAGTAAATTTCCCCCGCAGCCCAATGGGCAAGGTCATTGATAAGATCGTGCATCACAAATAGTGATTTATTGTTGCTTGATTGCTGGAAAAAGGATCTTGCATGTAGCTCTTGAAAGAACTTTCGACCTAGATCTTCACATGGATTCTCGCTCTTCCGATGATCCAAGAAACCCACAGCACTCCACAATAAAATTATCTCCTCCTCTTCAAATTCATAATCCTTTGGAAACAATGAGCAGTATGCAAAGCACTGTTTCAAAGGTGCCGAGAGATAATTGTAGCTCACTCTAAGCGCCGGTATAATGTCACATCTCTCTTCTGGTAAATCCCATATGTTGCAACTGAGCACACCTTCCCAATCACTTCGGTCACATTTACCACGTAACAGTCCACCAAGGGTTTTCGCAGCTAAGGGCAGGCCGTCGCATTTGATCACTATCTTCTTGCCAATTTCCTCCAATGACTTATTTGAACTGAAATCTCTTCTCCCCAAAGAGTGGTGAGCGAACACGGACAAACAATCATCAATTGACAACTTTTTTAATTGATAAGCTGAAGCAGTCCCCATTATGGCTGCAACCTCTTGATTGCGAGTTGTGACAATAATCTTACTTCCCGTTGCGCCAGCTTCAAACGGACGGCTCATGTCAAGCCAATCATTGTAACTCTCATTCCAAACGTCATCTAAAACAAGCAAAAATTTCTTTCGAGACAACTGCATCTTTAGCTCCTCTTGAAGCAAATTTAAATCACTATTATCAACAGTCTGCTTAGTAATGGAGCTTAGAATTGTTCTTGTTAGCCTGATAACATCAAAATCATCAGAGACACAAGTCCATGCCTTGAGATCAAAATGACCCTGCACTCGATCTTCATTATAGACAAGCTGAGCAAGAGTGGTTTTGCCCAGCCCGCCCATACCTATAATAGGAATAACTGAGAATTCGCCATCATTTCTTAAATCATCCCTCAACAACAATTCAACGATTTCCTTTTTTTCTGTTTCCCTACCATATACCTTTGCTCCGTTCACCAAAGAGGTTGTGGGTAGTCTTTGCCTGACTTTTTTGGATCTCCCTGCTGAACTTTCTTTCAAACCCAACGAGTCTTTCTGTGTTGTAACATCTTGAAATCTGTCGTTGATCTCTTTGATTTTGGACATCATGGTGTAATCGAACTGAATCGATTGTGGAGTAAAAGTGGCGCAGCAAGTAGGAATGAGCTTCCGAAACTTACTTGTTCTGGTATGACTGCTACTAGGTTGATCATGAGCCGCAACTGGTTCTCCATTTCCAAGCAGCAACCTCCTCCGGAAAGCCTCAGTTTGAAACTCATCCAACAAGTCTTCAACATCATAAGCCAAGTTCTGAAGCTCGCCAAGCCACAACTTCACAGACTGATCAGTCTTCTTCTCCTCAGCATCATCAAGCACCACCTTGATCATCACCAACATATTCTTCCACTTCTTTAGGTCGGCCTGGATTTGCTCTTGGCGTCCAAACAACCGAATCCCCCCTGAAGCTAACTTATTGACCAGCAAATCGACGGACGCCGTAAGGATTGCCTCTCCGATGATTGACATTTTTTTCTTTTTTAACGCACAGAAAGAAACATAATTTTGAGTTTCAAAGAGCAAAATGAGAAAAATGAGTAGTAAGTGTGAAGGGTCAAGCAAATTGCACGCAACAAGTCTTCCACTTGTTTACTCTAGTAAAGTGTAAATAGAAACAGAGCCCACCACCCATTAAAAATTTAGCAATTCACCAATCACCAGTCACCACCACTTGTTACCAGATTCAATAAATATAAAAGAAAAATGATAAACGAACGAAAGCGCGACAAGGGACGACAGAAAGCGCGTTCCCTCATCCAATTTTTCTTTTGTGGGATCGATAACAAATAATAAAATATTCTTTTGTGGGACCGACTAAAAATAATAAAATAAAGAATAAAAAAAGGATAGTGTGCAATTTTTCTTCTAATAATTTGGCAATTCACCAATCACCGGTCACCACCACTTGTTACCAGATACAATGAATGTAAAAACGCACCTCGACATTTGTGGAAAATGGGATGTATCTACTACGAACCTTCCCTTTACAAATCTTCAAACTCATAAACCATGTTAAAATGAAAAACGTTTCTCTCTTTCTCTCTCCCTTTCTGCCGTAAAACTACTTTATGGATTGAATTAATTTCCATGCTAAACCGAAGACTTAAATCCCAATGGAATTTCTCCTGTCACGTTACATTACTGTAGTATCAAAATAAATTATAATAAAATTTCAGCTGAACATAAATTTGACTCATTTATTAAATATAGAAAAATTATCATTCGTATATCTTATATTTGTTCTGTTATTAAAAATATTACAACAGTTTGAGGGTATATTAATCGTCTACTTTTAGTTGACAAAATGTATCAGCCAACCACCAAATCATTAGTTATGATTTGAAAATTAACGGAATTATAGTGAATTGACGATTTTACCTTTAAAAATTATTACTTGTATATCCTTAAATTATCTTTTTATCACTTATATACCCTTAAATTATCACTTATATTATATGAAAAGACTAAATTACTCTTTTGACGTCATCATACTTAAACGGTAACTAATAATTTAGTGATCAACTGATATATTTTATCAATTTAAGATAAACGATTAATACATTTTTAAAATATTATAATATTTTTAATAATTAAATAAACTAAGAATATATAAATAATTATTTCCCTTAAATATATATACTTAATATAATAACAACGATATAGACCCAACTGAAATAACTCAGCGGAGAAGTCCATAAATGCTTTTGTTTGGTAGCTGGCTAAAGCAGAATCTGTAAGTTACAGAGACCGTAACTTAGCCTGCTCCATAACTCTAATGTGAAACAAAAAAAAGTCCTGCCACCAATAATTCAGCAAGCTTCACTTTATTACACGAAGGTGAAAGCAAAAAGCCAAAAACAGCCCCCACCACCATCAATAATTTAGCAAGCTTCACATGCTAGTGCCTGTCTGCTTGACGAACTGCACACAGCACATGGGTGGACCAAGCGTCATTGAATAGTTGTCAAAAATAAAAAATAAAAATCAGTGTCCCGCAAAAAGAATCCATCTTTATGTGTTGATATGCACATCTACCGAACATCTAAAAATTGGAAGTAGAAATTGAAACTTACTTTTTTAGTTATGGCTCATATATAATACAAGTATCAATATTTAAGTAGAGTTCACATATACACATGCGTCTACAAAATTATTAGGAAGTGATAACTAATATGTTGAGATATATATTTGTGGGAAATGACAAATATAGAGAATAGCAGTAAAAATGGTGGAAGTTTAATATAATGAAAAAAGGTAAACTGTAAAAAATTAATATGTACTTCAAAACACATTATAAATTGAGTGATGTACATGGGTTAAGCAAATATACCGCAAGAATACAATGAAGCACTTATTTGTTTGTTTGCTTTATGCGTCAACAAAAATAAATTAGAATACTCTTTAATGTTGCAAAAACAATGTATTGGATATTTGATGCATAAAAAAGAAATGTTATTTGATGAAATTCATTCTAGGAAATAGGGCTAAGAAAAGAGTGGTGTAGGATTATCTTATTCATACCTAAAATTCTAAATATATTGATTTACTTATCATAGTGACATAATAGTAATTGTAAATTGAAAATAAATTTAATATTAAAACAAATAGAATTTACTAATAAAAATAAGGTTATATTTTTTTAAAAAAATATTCAAGAATTTTATGTCCTTTTTTTTTTCAAAATGTTTGGAGTGAATTTCCATTTCCCATCAAGCAAAACCCACCGCAAAAGTGAAAAGAAAAAACAGAGCCCACTACAAATATAAATCAAAGGAGCTCATGATCGTGCCTTTGCTTCACACACTAAATTAAATAAAAGCCGAACCAAGAATCTTGCCTTTGCTTAACATGATTAATTAGGCACTACATCAGAGAGAACACGAAACCAATGGACCCTTTTGTTAATCTTAAATGTCAGGAATATGATTAGCTTGGAATAAAGTTACATACATTCTCCTCCTCTTACTGTCTCTTTAGGTTCATTTCAAAAGTTTGAAGAGAGTATCAATTCTTCTACACTTTAGAATGTCAATGTTTTTGCTTTCTTCAAATGTTGAATAAAGAGAAAAAAAAAGGTTGAATGTAGAAGGAAAATGGAATGCATCCACCTTTGCTTTGGAAGTCTTCTACTTATAAAAGCAAGCTAAATTAAAAGATTTAAATTTCTCTTTTTATTACTATAAGTGCACTGCATTTTTTTTTTAAATAATCACCTATACAAATTTGTAACGTAATGAAATATTCATATTCCTGTCGTGTCGAAATGAGATAAAATGAAATTTTAAATAACACAAATTCGACTCGTTTGTTAAAGGTATATACTTAATAAGCTAATAACATAATTAACATAACGCTATTATTACACTAAATGAAATAAAAGACGGTAGCCACTAAATGAAATTTTGTTGTAATTGTACCCAGCCGTTAGATTTTAATTACGTTGATTTAACGGTTTGGATTTGTAAATGAATAACGACGTGGTGTTCGGCTACCATCTGAACCCACTGCATCTAATTAGTTTTGTGATTTTTTGCTTTCTTCTCTGTAACGCTTGACTATTTCTGGAAATATCGACCGCCATCGACAGCAAATCTGAACCATGTATTATTTCTTAGTACTAAGAAATAAAGTTTCCATCACCGTACCAGTATGTCGATTTGAGAATACATTCATTCAAATATTAAACGTTCGGAGGAGAAAGCAAACCGTGGCAGGATAGCAAAAACTGCGAATGGTCATTCCCAACACGAAGCCATAGCCCTATGGCTATTTTCCTTTTAATTTTCTTCTTTGAATTCTCCTTTTATTAATCATTAGAAAAACTCCATTTTTTAAAATCATGTGTTATAAACATTTACATGGTTAGTGTCATCGAAATCAAATGGTTGTTATCTACGAAAAGAGAATTGCTAGAAATTTTGTTAGTCCCATTGCAACTATATATTGTTATAAATTACATTGTTTTCCATATAACAAATATAATAAAATCTCAATAAATTAATAGTTTTGGGAACCATAAAAAAATTTATTAAAATTTAACAAATATCAATTAATCAATAAATTAATAAATTATTAATTTATGAAAATATTCATTATTTTGAAAAAAACATGATCACGTTTTTAATATTGATTTACCTTGAGTTAATATCTATTATGTTTTATTTATCTATTAGTTTTATCTTGGGAAGATTTTTTAAGAGTTAGCTGCTTTATATTAAGTTATTAACAGTAATAAAATTATTAGTTGATACTGGCGAATTTTCTGACCAAAATCGTACAAAGTAGTTGAAAGTGTTTATTTTTGTTATTTCATGACATTCTAACAAACTTTACAAATCTTCAACTCATAAACCAAGTTAAATCAAGACGTTTCTCTCTCTGTATATATTTTTTTTAACTCCTAAAACGTTTCTTTTTAGAAATATTTTACTTTATTCATCTAATATGTTATCTAACAAATCGACACAGATGAAATCACTCTAAAGTGAAGATGAAAGGGAAAAAAAAAACATTCCAACCACCAATAATTTAGCAAGCTTCACACGCTTGTTGTCTTCTCCTTGACGAACTGGACGGGGTGGACCAAGAATCAATGAAAGAATTTTAAAAATAATAATAAAAGAAAAACATAAACATTTTGGACTCAGAGTAGAACCGTAATTAATGCTAAAATTTATTCCGCTAACGTTTTCAAAATATTGTTCTTTATAATTGAACAGGAAATAAGACTAAGTTTTGGACATTTTCATATTCACTTACTTTCAAAAGCAGTATTTCGAAACATATTACAGAATCAAGTAACAGTTATATAACGAGAAAAGTGCAAAGTTGTGTAATTCTAATGTTTTTTTTTTTATCACAGAAACTCAGATCATTTTTTATTTGGGTGCCAACTTGCCAATGAACCCATGATTGAATGAATGTTTAGAAAGATTATTCTTTTTTTTTGTTAATTAGGTTAGTATTTATGATTGAGTGACTCAGAACTATATTTTAGATTGAGAATCAATGGTTCTCCCACACTGAGAGGCTGTAAGTTTAAGATTGCCGTTTGCTATTTCATCGACAAGAGAACACCCGAGTTTATTGAAAGGAGAAAGCCATGAGGTCTCCTTTATGACAAAATTATGTATCCGATCATTCCTTTTTACTTGAAAATTTCATATACAAAAACTTACTAATAAATGACAGAATATACATAAATTATTAATTCATTTGATATATAGTTGATTATCGAAGGACATGTGACCCATGGGAGCATGCAGTCTATAAAATAATTCTTTTTTTATTAAACAAAAAATTGGTGATGTTGAAAAGCAATATTATTATTACTCTAATTGGGGTGAACATTCATAAAAAGAATGCCGCATGAAACTAAATTATTAATTCGTTTGATAGTTGGTTGTCGAATGACATGTGACCCACAATAAATAGTTAAATTTGGCGGCAACAATAATTACAAGACGAACTTAAAGCAGCGCATAGGTTTTTCTTAAAAATACATAAACAATTCGATATTTGAAATTCTAAATCTCAATAATATTGATCATGATTCAGTTACCAATTAGATCCACTTACAATTTCTTTTTTCTTTTTTCTGATTTCCAATCTTTACCAAAAGAAAATATTTAGTGATCCCTTTTATCAACTTGGTTTTATTGACTTTCTTCCAATCATAGAAGTGAAAAGAGAAACAGAGGCCAGCACCAATTAGTGTTACCAGATTCTGTAAAGACAAAATCAGTGCCCAGCAAAAAGAAGCTATGTTTTCGTTATATGCTGCTTCCTATTTAGTACATGCATATAAAGATATACACGTGCACATGGAGCACATCTATTTAAAATTTAAAAAACGGAATTAGAAATACAGGATTTATGGTAGAAATACAACAGGAATAAGAGTGAAATTCCAATTTTAAAATTTGGGAAAAATGAAATACGATATTTTTTTATGAATAAAATAATTTAATTTTTTTTAATTCTACCAACAAAAACCATTAACTTATCAAGTTATTGGTTTCATTTACAGTTGACAGTCGGTTTCTTAGTTTCATTCCTTAATTCTACAAGAAAAAAACAGAATACTTGACATTTTTTATTTGACAATTTATCTAAACGTCAAATAATTGTGACGTTTTATCAAATAAATGATAAATATATTACATATTTATTGAATAATTATCATTTACCTTTTCCTTTTATTGACTTGAGAAAAAAAAAACAAAAAAATTGACTATACTGCTTTTGTTTTCGTTCTTAGAACAGATTTTAGTTTCTTTTGAGAAAATTGAAACTCATTCCCATTACTTTCTTTTCAAAAATCACCTCTCAGTTTTTCATCAATCACTCAATTCCGAATTCCATCTCCATTCTCTTTCGAAGAAGAACGCACGAAGAATTTTAGCTTGCTTTCTCTGCTTCTCGAATATTGGGTATTGTTTCCTTTAATTTAGATAATTTTTTTTATATCTCTCTTTCTAGTTTGATAATTTAGGGTTATACTTGAATTAATTGTATTTTTAATCAACCAAGGTTGATTTAATTGATTCCAAGTCTCAATTTCCTGTTCAACAAACAAGGAACGCACAAATAATTTTCATTTTCATACTCAATGTTAAGCAAATAAAAGCACCAGGTTGGCCATGCTACTATCTCCACCCCAGCATGAATCACCTCAGCCAAATGGTACGAGCAGAACAGGGGGTAACTTGAGCCGATCAGAGACGAATACTGACCAGAGCCATATACCGAGCCGGTACCCGTCCCCCAAAAAGCGGAAACACGATCTCACAGAATCACGGTAGTTGCGCTTTCCCAGAACCGTTGCGGGAGACGCGAGATCCCACGTTGGCCCATAGTGCAGCAATTAGAATCCCATGAGAGACTACCACTACCCGAAAAAGGGGGGGATGAAGGGTGACTGAGAACGTGGGACAGCGGCTATAAAAGAAGAAGAAACCGACGAAGGAAAGGGACCGAAAAAATTGAGAGAGGGAAAACGCTGCCAAATTGCAACCATGCCATTTTCTTGCAAATCTTGAATAATTTAGAAACTATTTTTTGCACTGTTTTCCCGTAAACACCTTGAGCTAACTTAGGCATCGGAGGGTTTACACCGGCACAACCACCGGCATCTCTGATCCATTTTTAGTGAGCGCAGGTCTATTGAAGGAAAGGAGGACGATTCCAATCCCAGTGGTTCAAGCAACATTAGATAACACAAGCGTTGGTGAAAGAATCTGATCAGTCAAAGGCGTGCAGATTGGAGGAATCTGGTCGGTCAAAGGGCGAGCAGATTTAAGCATCAACATTTTGGCGCCGTCTGTGGGGAGCTGGATAAAAAGCTACCACCGAATTAGTAGTTACCGGAAAAACAGCGAACGGTTAGGCATGGATGTGGCAAGGAAGGACGCTTTGAGGGAGGATAACGAAGCTGGGGAGACAGTCACTCTCCGGGAAATTGCAAATGAAGCCCGAGAGAAGATGATGCAAGATAGACTGGAGCAGATGGAGAAACAAATGGAGACTCTCGCAACCATATTGTTCGAGCTGAGGGATGAGCGGAGAAGGGATTGTGAAACCCCCGTGGGAAGAGATGAAGTTGGAGCAGAACCCAGCCTCCGGAGGCGTAGAGTCGAGGAAATCCCTCCGCCCGCAGACCAACCTAATGGGGTGCATCCCCACAGAAGTACTGATCGGGTCCCAGGAGAACACGTGGATGAAGGGAGGGACCAACCTTGCATGAATCACCTCAGCCAAATGGTATGAGCAGAACAGGGGGTAACTTGAGCCGATCAGAGACGAATACTGACCAGAGCCATATACCGAGCCGGTACCCGTCCCCCAAAAAGCGGAAACACGATCTCACAGAATCACGGTAGTTGCGCTTTCCCAGAACCGTTGCGGGAGACGCGAGATCCCACGTTGGCCCATAGTGCAGCAATTAGAATCCCATGAGAGACTACCACTACCCGAAAAAGGGGGGGATGAAGGGTGACTGAGAACGTGGGACAGCGGCTATAAAAGAAGAAGAAACCGACGAAGGAAAGGGACCGAAAAAATTGAGAGAGGGAAAACGCTGCCAAATTGCAACCATGCCATTTTCTTGCAAATCTTGAATAATTTAGAAACTATTTTTTGCACTGTTTTCCCGTAAACACCTTGAGCTAACTTAGGCATCGGAGGGTTTACACCGGCACAACCACCGGCATCTCTGATCCATTTTTAGTGAGCGCAGGTCTATTGAAGGAAAGGAGGACGATTCCAATCCCAGTGGTTCAAGCAACATTAGATAACACAAGCGTTGGTGAAAGAATCTGATCAGTCAAAGGCGTGCAGATTGGAGGAATCTGGTCGGTCAAAGGGCGAGCAGATTTAAGCATCAACATTTTGGCGCCGTCTGTGGGGAGCTGGATAAAAAGCTACCACCGAATTAGTAGTTACCGGAAAAACAGCGAACGGTTAGGCATGGATGTGGCAAGGAAGGACGCTTTGAGGGAGGATAACGAAGCTGGGGAGACAGTCACTCTCCGGGAAATTGCAAATGAAGCCCGAGAGAAGATGATGCAAGATAGACTGGAGCAGATGGAGAAACAAATGGAGACTCTCGCAACCATATTGTTCGAGCTGAGGGATGAGCGGAGAAGGGATTGTGAAACCCCCGTGGGAAGAGATGAAGTTGGAGCAGAACCCAGCCTCCGGAGGCGTAGAGTCGAGGAAATCCCTCCGCCCGCAGACCAACCTAATGGGGTGCATCCCCACAGAAGTACTGATCGGGTCCCAGGAGAACACGTGGATGAAGGGAGGGACCAACCTCACCCCGGACGGGTCCTGGAAGTCAATGACCGAGGTGCCAGTGTTGACGAAGGAGAGCTCAGACAGCGGTTACACAATGCCGAGCTGGAACGAGACCATATAGCTGCACGTGATCCTGACCGTGCCGTAGAATTAGAGGGGGAGGTGCGCAGATTGGCGCAGGTGATAGAGGAGATACAGGGCAAGAGAAAGCCCCCGAGCTGGAGGATAATGCTAGATGAAGAATCTCCGTTATCAACTGAGATCATGAGTACCATAATCCCAAGAGATTTCCGCTTCCCCGACCTCAAATACTCCGGGCGAAATGACCCGCTGGTGCACATTGAACGTTTCAACGACATGACGGGTGTGCAGGGGCTGACACCAGCTTAGAGGTGCAGGGTGTTCCCGTTGACATTAGAGGGACGAGCCCGGGAATGGTACCGCAAGCTGCCCCGAGGAAGTATAAAAGGGTATGAACAGATGTGCCAGGAGTTGGCCGAGCAGTTCCGAGGGGCAGTGGTCCTAGAGGACGACATGATGGAACTGATGGGGATGAAACAGGAGGAGCATGAATCCCTTCGAGATTTTGTAAAAAGATATCACCGAGCCGTGCTGGATCTGGGAGCTTTTAATCACTCGCAGGCGTTGAGGGGATTAAAAGAAGGTGTAAGAATCGGCCGGCTGTGGTATAACTTAAGAAGCCCCCTTGTACAGAATTACTCGTCGGGGTATGAGCAGGCGAGGCGAGATATAGAAATCGAAGAGGAGAAATCGGCAAGAATTAAAAGTGAACAGCTGGACGAGCTGAGGCGAAAGGAGCGGAGAGCCCCGACAGGGAGCGGGTCAGGAAAAAGAGCTGGAGAATCTTCAGTGATGGGCGGAATATCGGCTCGGTCCCGCCCTTACCCCATAGCTCCGAGATCACAGCAGTTCCAGCACAACCGGGCTCAACCTCCGCGTCCCCCATTTCCGAATCGGCAACGAGAATTCCGGCAGATGGCTGCCCATCCCTATCACAACACTCCCAGAGCATCACATGCAACCAATTCCAGGGCTAGTCGACCAGATCAGTTAGCGACTGTGCCAGCCCGAGGTGACATTCATGATAACCGAGCAGTCCAGCTGATAGACCAGAGCTTGGCGTATAGACAGTACACTCCGTTAAAGATCTCCATGGAGGAATTGTATGAGAGGATCGAGGGACGATGCTTGCTGTACCCTCCAGCCCCAATAACAAAACCGACTCACCGACGGGATAAGAGCAGATTCTGCAAGTTCCACGACACTCACGGTCACACTATCAGCCAATGTCGGGACCTGAAGATTCAGGTGGAGGATTTGGTGAGGAACCGATACTTGGACGAGTATGTAGATGGAATGTCCCCTGTCATGGAATCACAATATACACGGGATGAAGGGGTTGAGAGGGATTTGGAACGTGAACAGCCGACCATCCGTGTAATAGCAGGAGGGCCAACATTGGCCGGAGATTCGAACAGGGCACGGAAGAACTATGGGAGAGATGCCCTGACTAGCAAAGAAGTGCTTTTCAATTTGCCGGCAACCAAGAAGGCAAAAGTGCGGCAAGTTCCCATTATGTGGACAGATGACGATGAAGAGGGTATCTTATATCCGCATGAGGATGCATTGGTGATCAAGGCAATGGTGGCCGGAACAGAATTGCGACGAATACTAGTAGACACAGGCAGCTCGGTTGACATCCTGTTTAAGTCGACTCTAGATGATATGGGGATCGCAGACTTGAAATTGGAGCGGACAAATACATCCTTAAAGGGATTTGGAGGGGGACGGTTAACTCCCATGGGGATCATCGAACTCCCATTTACTATGAGGACAAAGCCATTTGAAAGAACAATGATGCTGGATTTTGTCGTGGTAGAGGAAAGAAGCCCTTACCAGATGATACTGGGGAGACTATTCATGAGGATAAGCCAATGCGTTGTATCCACGCGTTACTTGGCACTGAAATACAAAGTAAATGGGGTGGTTGGCGTAGTAAAAGGCGACCAGAGGATGGCAAGGAGTTGTTACGCTACAGCGGCCAAGGAGACACTACAGGTTACCTCTCTAGATAATCGAGGAGACTCTAAAAAGGGCCGCCAAGAGCCTGTTGAGAAACTGGAGGAAGTTGCGGTAAGCAAAAGCAACCCGAGCAGAGTAGTGAAGATCGGGTCAGGATTGGTTGGGGCAGTAAAAGGCGAACTGATAAATTGCCTACAGTCTCATGCGGATATATTCGCCTGGTCTCATGAAGATATGCCCGGAATTGATCGCGGGGTAGCTTGCCATAAGTTGGCAATCAAGAAGGGGGCAAGGCCGGTGAGACAGAAGAGGAGATGCTTCGACCAGGAAAGGTACGAGGCAATAAACGCCGAGGTGGAGAAGCTGTTGAAAGCAGGATTTATAAGGGAAGCCAAGTACCCAGAATGGATTTCAAATGTAGTCCTGGTAAAAAAGGCCAACGGGAAGTGGAGAATGTGTGTGGACTTCACGGACCTCAATAAGGCATGCTCAAAGGATAGCTTTCCCCTACCCAAAATAGATCAGCTGGTGGACTCAACAGCAGGTCACAGTCTGCTGAGTTTCATGGATGCCTTTTCTGGGTATAACCAGATACCCATGGACGAGCAGGATGAGGAAAGCACTGCCTTTATAACTAACATGGGTTTGTTTTGCTATAGGGTAATGTCTTTCGGCCTAAAAAATGCAGGAGCCACCTATCAAAGGTTGGTAAACAAGATCTTCAAGCCGTTGATTAGGCACACTATGGAGGTATATGTGGATGATATGATTACAAAGTCCAAAGAGCCGAGGGATCATGTGAAGCATCTAGAAGAGACCTTTGAATTACTGAGGAAGTATGAGATGAAACTAAACCCGGAGAAATGTGCATTTAGGGTCAGCTCGGGCAAATTTCTGGGATTCCTGGTAAGCCACCGCGGGATTGAGGCCAACCCCGAAAAAATACGAGCGGTTACAGATATGAGATCTCCGCGGACAGTTAAAGAGGTGCAGAGCCTTACAGGGAAGTTGGCAGCATTGAATCGATTCATCTCGCGGGCCACAGATAAATGCCACCCTTTCTTCCAAGTCATAAAGAAAGGAAGAAAGATGGAATGGACATCAGAGTGCGAGGAAGCATTTGGGCAGCTGAAGGAATATCTGGCCCGTGCACCGTTACTGTCAACTCCGAGAGAGGGTGACCAGCTGCTTTTGTACTTGGCAATCTCCAAGCGGGCTACCAGCTCGGTCTTAGTCAGGGAAGAAGAAGGGAAGCAACACCCGGTATACTACACGAGCAAGGCCCTAGTGGACGCAGAAACCAGGTATCCACTAATGGAGAAGTGGGCGCTGGCTCTGATAACGGTAGCACGCAAACTCCGACCTTATTTCCAAGCCCACCAGATCGTTGTGATGACTGACCAGCCCCTTCGGCGAGTGCTTCAAAAACCAAATGCGTCTGGTCGGTTGGTAAAATAGTCAGTGGAGCTGAGTGAATTTGACCTGACCTACAGGCCCCGAGGAGCAATCAAGGCCCAAGCCCTGGTAGAATTTATGGTAGACCGAACTGAGCCAGGGGAAAGAGATCGGGAGGAGCAACCGTTAGAGCAGGAGAAAACAGAAGGGGTATGGTTAGTAATGGTTGACGGATCATGTAGTGAGCAAGGATCCGGAGCAGGAGTTGTAATACGGAGCCCAGAAGGATCCGAAATAACTTATGCAGTGAAGTTCGAATTTCAGCTCACAAACAACCAAGCTGAATATGAAGCCTTTATCACTGGGCTCGGACTCGCACACACCTTAAAAGCAGAGAGGGTAGAAATTCGAGCAGATTCCCAATTGGTATGTAATCAGCTCAATGATCAATTCCAGGCAAGGGGAGAGAAGATGGGCCTTTATTTGAAGAAGGCGAAGCAGATGGTCAGGCTTTTTCAAGAGGTGGTGGTAAAACAAATATCCCGGAATGAGAATTACCGAGCGGATATGTTGGCTAGGATGGCTGCAATGGTAGACCTGAAATTACCTAAGTCGGTTCCCCTAGAGGTAAGGACCCCGCCGAGCATAGGGGAGGAAGTGGAGGTGATGAGAGTAAGCACTGGAGAATCCTGGATGGACCCGATTCACGCGTATGTCCGCGACAGAGTTTTACCTGAGGATAAAAGGCAAGCAAGAAAGTTAAAATACCGAGCAGCGAGGTACACGCTACTAGATGAAGTGCTGTACCGCCGGGGGTTCACCTTGCCCCTTTTGCGATGTGTGGATGATGAGGAGGCAGATTATGTACTAAGGGAAATTCATGAAGAAATTTGCGGCAATCACTCGAGAGCAAGAACTTTAGCCTTCAAGGCACTCCGGCAAGGATACTTTTGGCCGACCATGCACTAGGATGCAAAAAAGATGGCAAAAAACTGTAAAACATGCCAAAGCTTCTCTGAGGTTCCTGTACAACCCCTAGAAAAGCTGACCACAATGACATCCCCATGGCCTTTTGCCCAATGGGGAATCGACTTGATTGGTCCGTTACCGAAAGGCCGAGGAGTGGCGACACATGCAATTGTGGCAATAGATTACTTCACCAAGTGGGTAGAAGTATGAGTCCTCAGCCAAATCACGGAGAGAAAGACAACGGATTTTATTTGGAAGAACATCATCTGCCGATATGGGATCCCCTATGCCATCATTACAGACAATGGGAGACAGTTTGACAACAGCAACTTCAGAGAGTTTTGCCGAAATTTGGGGGTGGACCTGAAGTTCTGCACCCCCGCACACCCCCAAGCAAACGGACAAGTGGAAGCAGCCAACAAAGTGACAAAGAAGCTCTTGAAAACCAGATTGGGAGAGAAGAAGGGAGCTTGGATTAACGAGCTACCAGAGGTATTGTGGGCTTACCGGACAACTCACAAAACTGCTACAGGGGAAACCCCGTTCGCTTTAGCTTTTGGTCATGAGACAGTAGTCCCAGCAGAGATTGGAGTAGGGACACATCGAACGGAATATTTCGCTGAGGAAGAAAATGACGAGCAGATCTGCCTAAGCCTGGACCTACTTGAGGAGAAAAGGGAAGGGGCCTCACAGAAAGTGGCCCAGTGTCAGCAAAGGGTCACGCGTTATTACAACAAGAATGTACGCGTGAGGCAGTTCCGAGCAGGAGATTGGGTACTTAGGAAGGTGAATCAAAATACTAGGGATCCCAACCATGGTGCTCTTGGCCCAAAATGGGAAGGCCCGTATAGAGTAATACGAGCCACGGGACCAGGAGCTTACAAGTTAGCATACCCAGATGGACGAGACGTGAAGAGGTCGTGGAATGCCGAGCACTTAAAGAAGTATTTCCAGTAAGCAAAATACTCTACTAAATCTTCAATTTGATAAGTTATATTTGTCAAATGCATGGTGGCTTGGTGCACATGCATATATTTTGTATTTTTGTAACGCATTCAAATTTCAATAAAGATGAATTCAATATGAAATCCCCCGGCTAATAAGCCCACAAAAATTTTACTCAGGCAAGTAAGTGCCTACTTCTGCTCGGTCAACCAAAGACCAGCAGCTAAATTTACGAAGATTCTACTAAGGCAAGTAAGTGTCTACTTCTGCTCGGTCAACCAAAGACCAGCAGCTAAATTTACCAAGATTCTACTAAGGCAAGTAAGTGCATACTTCTGCTCGGTCAACGAAAGACCAGCAGCTAAATCTACGAAGATTCTACTAAGGCAAGTAAGTGCCTACTTCTGCTCGGTCAACGAAAGACCAGCAGCTAATTCTACAAAAAATCTTACTAAGGCAAGTAAGTGCCTACTTCTGCTCGGTCAACGAAAGACCAGCAGCTAATTCTACAAAAAATCTTACTAAGGTAGGTAAGTGCCTACTTCTGCTCGGTCAATGAAAGATCAGCAGCTAAATTTACGAAGATTCTACCAAGGCAAGTAAGTGCCTACTTCTGCTCGGTCAACGAAAGACCAGCAGCTAATTCTACAAAAAATCCTACTAAGGCAAGTAAGTGCCTAGTTCGGCTCAGTTAATGAAGACAAGCAACCAGTTTTATGGAAATTTTACTAAGGCAAGTAAATGCCTGCTCCTGCTCAGTCCGCTAAGGAACCAGCAGGCAAAATCAGATAAGTTGTCCAATTGTTTTTCAGAAAAAATCTATGACCAAAAACCGGACAAGAAAGCAAATAAAGAGCATCTAAAAATTTATAAATGTTCAATTGTTTACAAAACAAATGCAAATCTAGAGTTTATACAAAAATAGGCTCAAGCTTAGCAGAGTCAACGGCTCCAGCAGCTGAAGGATCAGCGAGCTCGGAAAGCAAGGGATCAGCAACATCAGGAGGTGGGAGATCAGCAATGCCGGGAGGAGGAGGCATGGACCCTTGACCCACTTCGAAAGGGCGTCCCCCAGCTTCCCCCTTTTGCACCCCATCCAAAGGAGCCTCCACCTGATCCTGTTCACCCTGCTCCTTGTCCGCCTGGCCGACCTCTGCCATATACCGCTGCACTCCAGCCTCCAACTTGCTCATGTCCAGCTCGGGATATTCTCCCTGAAGCACAGACATGATACACTTATAGGAGAAAGCAACCCCCGAGTCATACTCGGCATCCAACCGATCGTCCACATCAACGGATTTGCCTTTCTCCTCAGCCAGCTGCTCATTCAGGGATTTGATTTCTCCCTCAAGGGCGGTCCTCAAAGTATCTCTTTCACTTTGAGTTACCTGAAGGTCCGACTTCAGGCCATCCAACTCACCCTCAAACCTGGAGGCAGTAGACTCAGCAACTGCAACTTTCTCCTCCAGCTCCGTAATCTGCTTGTTCAGCTCGGCTAGTTTCTCCTTGGAGCGGTCAGCAGATTCAGCTTTCTTTTTCAACTCCTGATTGTCAGCTTGAAGCTTCTTCTCATGACGCGCGGACCTGGTCTTGTAGCACGAGACCATTGTGGACAGCCTGAAGGAGACTCTCTGAACAGAAGCAGCTAACTCGGAGAGGCTCATGCTCTCGATGTCCTTCACCATCTTGGGCCCAACCAATTTTTTATAATCCTTCTGATATGGGCTCAGGTAGTCACCTTGATCCCGAGATGGAAGAGGAGAAGATCGGTCCCCAGACTGCAAGCTGACCTCAGGACTCTTGTCGTAGGTTTTCTCCCCACCACTCTTACGAGGTGGAGGAGGGGGCAGAGCAGGAACAGGCGCCTTGGAAGGACCGACGCTGGGTTTCTTTGGAGGAGGGGGAAGGTTGCTGGAGCTACTCGGAGCCCGACCACGCTTCCTACTCATCACGCTGAGGATCTTGTTATCCATTCCAGCGGCTATGTCCACTAGGCCCGAACCGACCAGGTTTGTTGGCGATAGGAGGTCTTGGCAGGTAGACGCGTTCAACAGAGCAGTTTTCACCTGAAGCAAAGGTCGATCTTCAAGCCCCCCGATCAAACCCCACGACTCTGAAATAGCAAAAGAGGTTAAAGAACTCGATAAGTGACAATTTGAGAAAGGATATAAGCAAAAAATGAACGACCTGGGGTGACAAACTGCGTTGGAAGGTAAATATCACCACCCAACGAACGGAGTGCTGAACACCACTTTCCCCCAGCAAAGAAGAATTTGTTCTTCCAATTTTTGCACGAGGAGGGGAAACCAGTGATTGGTTTTCTCTTTGCGGAACTGGACATGAAGTAATACCAGCCCGCCTCCCTTGGGCTGCTCCGCAGCTGATACAGATGTTTCACTTCAACAAGGGAAGGCTCCTCCGACCCGCACCTCTCCCACAACACAAACATTGCCGAGAGAACCCTCCACCCGTTCAGGTGTAGCTGACCTGGGGCCAGGTGCATACCCCCCAATATTTTGGCAAAATAACGTTGAAGGGGCAGTCGAGCTCCTAGTTTGAAACTCTCTAGGTGCATTGTCACATACCCCCGTGGAGGCCGACTAGGAACGTCACCCTTCCTAGGAACTACAAGGAGAACCTCCTCAAGAATGTCGTAGAGGTTCCTAAGCTTGAATAAGTCAGTTTGGGTGGTGGCACAGGCTATGTAATCAATAGGGTAGGAATCAGCCTCCACCCTATGGCCAAGATTCCTTTTCTTAGCAGGACCGCTCGGTCCGGAACTGCTCCCCTCACCATCGCCAACTCCTTCAGGGATCCCAACCCCACTAGAGCTGTGGTTCTCACCAGATCCCGACGCAGGTCCACCTCTATTCCCTACAAGCTCTAGTTCGGGAGAGGAAGAGACAACCAATGGGCGTGGGTACTCAAGGATATCCCTGCCATGGGAAGGACCTACATTACTGGAGGGACCTAAGAAATCGGTGGGTATTGACACGTTGAGGCCTGAATCCCCTGATTCTTCATCATCCTCATCAACAATTAATTTTCTTTTTCGGTTTGACATATCGGAACCTCAAAAGAAAACAAAGAAAACTCGAGTATATGGACACAAAAAGGGCAACACAGAACCCAATCAAAAACAACCAGAGGAGAAGTTAAAGGCAATACCTGGATTGAACTGGCACTGATAGCGCGACCGTGATAGAGGAAAAATCCAGCGAGTGGATACTCCAGACACGAGAAGTGTAAGCAAAGTTCAGAGAGGGAGTTAGTTAACGACGAAGAGATGAATAACAAAGCGATGAAGATATAAGTCTAGGGATTTGAAACGAAAAGGGGGAAATGAAAGCATTTAAGTGATAGAGACGCCAGCTCACTCACCGTACATCAAGGACAGATAGCCCGTCGTTTCAAATTTCAAATACGAAGAGTCGGGAGATGCCACGTCACCAATCGTTATAAGAGGCCAGACTAGATGCAAGCCCAGATACGCAATGGACATACTCATTTAGGCCCATGCTCAGGTCAAAATCTCCCCTGAAGAAAAATGATACCTCAGGTCCATCCCGGTAGACGGAAGACCAGAGGAGAAGCCCCCGGATTGGTAAGATTTGACTATCAGTTTCTACTCTTGACTCATTTCACTCACAAGACCAGAAACTGGGGGACTGGTGTTAAGCAAATAAAAGCACCAGGTCGGCCATGCTACTATCTCCACCCCGGCATGAATCACCTCAGCCAAATGGTATGAGCAGAACAGGGGGTAACTTGAGCCGATCAGAGACGAATACTGACCAGAGCCATATACCGAGCCGGTACCCGTCCCCCAAAAAGCGGAAACACGATCTCACAGAATCACGGTAGTTGCGCTTTCCCAGAACCGTTGCGGGAGACGCGAGATCCCACGTTGGCCCATAGTGCAGCAGTTAGAATCCCATGAGAGGCTACCACTACCCGAAAAAGGGGGGGATGAAGGGTGAGTGAGAACGTGGGACAACGGCTATAAAAGAAGAAGAAACCGATGAAGGAAAGGGACCGAAAAAATTGAGAGAGGGAAAACGCTGCCAAATTGCAACCAGGCCATTTTCTTGCAAATCTCGAATAATTTAGAAACCATTTTTTGCACTGTTTTCCCGTAAACACCTTGAGCTAACTTAGGCATCGGAAGGTTTACGCCGGCACAACCACCGGCGTCTCTGATCCATTTTTAGTGAGCGCGGGTCTATTGAGGGAAAGGAGGACGATTTCAATCCCAGTGGTTCGAGCAACAGTAGATAACACAAGCATTGGTGAAAGAATCTGATCAGTCAAAGGCGTGCAGATTGGAGGAATCTGGTCGGTCAAAGGGCGAGCAGATTTAAGCATCAACACTCAACTTTGAAAGAATCAATTTATTTTATCTTTGGTTAGTAGTTAGTACACTTCTGTTCAATTTTTGTTTATTTAACTTAAGATATCTTTTTCTTTCTTTTCTTCAAGCAGATTATAGATTATATTGAGAACAGAGCTTTCTCCTTAATTCCGCCAAGAGCAACGTTGATTTCAGGTGATAATTGAATGTGTAATATTTTCAATTGAAATTAATTGAGTCTCGTAATAATAATAGGGATTTGAGATTTACATCCTGTTGAAATGATTTTAGAGTGTTCTGCTATTTGAATGCGCATTAATTGTTTGATTAAATGTCTCTTTAAAAAATTATTTTTGTTTTTAGCAAACATCTTAATGCACTTTGCAAATTGAATCCAACAAGGGAAAATTATAGAACTGCAACAGTTTTCAAATTGATTGCATATTAGAAGTAATGTTAATTTATGCTGCAACAGTTCAATGGGCTGGGCACAAGTTTAGGACTTTAGTTGCTCAATTAATGAATCCACTACTCATCAGACTTGGAACTTATATCTACTGAATCAATAAAAATAGTTGATGGAATCAATACCGAAAGCTCCATTTGATTAATAATAAACTGCAGACATTTATTTATAACATCTATTAGTAGCAGAAACTATGTTCGAGACACTGTAGTTGCTTAATTAGTGAAATTGTGATCTCATTGCCCCCTTTTTTTGGTTGATTCTATAATTTTATTAGTTGTTCTTGTGGTTGTAAACAATACCAATTTCTAATATTAATAAAACTGAATGAATAAAATGCGATGCATTTGCAGGAAAGCTAATAGTTTAAATATCGATAAATCTTGGATGTTGGTGGATAGAATGTCTATAGACTATGAGAACTTCATGCTAGTCATGCTAGTCATCCTGAGCTTTTGAGATGTCCATGCCAAGCACGTCTTAGTTTATAGGTTCAAACAATTAAGAGTATAGAAAATGCATGATAGAACACAGAACTCATATTTTAGCAACAATCCTCAGCTCACTGGCCCTTAGTTTAGAATGACAATTCTTATTAGCCAAAGATTCAAAATGATTTTTAGTTGTTTATAAGTAGAGCACTAGATCAACAAATAATTGAAGACCTGCAGCTTGGCTATTGAACTATAAGATGATGGCAATTCGAAGACTATAACTTGGCTCTGCCATTCGAAGTTAGCAACGCAGCTGCCCAAAGTCTGCCAAGCCATCAAGACTCCAAGTATACTTCAAAGCTACATCCAGACAAGACTAAGATACAACATCAATAATAATAACATCAAGAAATACATGGAGGCCATTACATGTTACACCCACCCCAATAAGAAAAATACAGTCCTAGAAATTTACAAACCCGTGCAGCAGGAATAACCAATTAATTTATTCAGTTCAATACTCGTTCCTCTGTTTCAAATCCAAATCCACTGGTCTACTGTTCATTATGACAATGCATATGCCGATATTATCTTCCATCTTTTTTGTACCTTTCAATTTAGTGAGGTTTAGACAGGGGTTCCAGATTTGGTAAATCAACAATCACCAGATATGTAGAGCGGCCGGAAGAGGAAGCATGGTTCCTAATCCTAATCTTGATTTAGAGCAGATTAGGTAACATGTGGCATTCTACATTCTTGCAATGCCATTTCTTGTTATGGCAGCGGCATTCTTGGTCATGGCATCACAAGCAAATGCTTTGATTTGAAGACTTGCTTGGCTATGAAAAATAAGGATAGCAAAGGTAATTAATCTTGGTGTGATCAACAGTTTAATGGGGGTACTAAGAAAAATAAAGATAATATAAGGAATGTTGTTGAGGAGTATTTTGATATTTACAAAAGTGTTCAAAGTAAAAATTGATTTCTTAAAGCCCATTAGCTAGCGCACATAATAATGGGGAGAAAAATTTAGACTACGAGTGGTCCCACCCATTTAATAATATTCTTCAATCAATTATGTTTACTTCAAAAAAAAAAAAACCCATCTCTTTATTACTTTCTAACTATTCATATTAATGTGTTAATAATTATGAAGAACCAGTGTAATTTATATGATGTAGGAAGCACTTTAGGCAAAATCATTTGAATCTCAAAATTTCGTGATATTGTGCCAAATATCCAAAACAGAGCTTCCTACATTTCATTGCGCTAGCTAATTTCTTGTACCAAAATTAGGAATCACTGAAGAGTAGAGTTACGTGACTGAATAGTATCATATCACAGAAACTCAAAACTCAAAAGTGCAATAACATTGAACATTCAGTTGTCTAGCTTATATTAATTAATTAATACTACTACTAGTTCTTTATGATTAATTAAAAGATAAAATATTTGACAATCACGAAACATTATTCCATCACTGAAGAGTAAAGCTTCCTACATTGTTACCCAAGCTCTTTTATATCTCCCAAACATTATTAGAGTCCCACATTTGTGGCACATCATTAAGTAAAATGTGCCAATTAGGAAGAGCTGGCTTCTTTGTTTTGTTTTCTTGGATGTGTTGCAATTTTCAAGTATCATTCAAAATTTTAAACCGTCAACACCTGCAGGAAAATTATAAATATTCTGTCAGCACTTGCATGTGTTGCAATTTTCAATGAATTCCAAATCTTCAGATCTTGAATTAGATGGACTGACGTCCGACCAACTCCACGTGGCTAAAACAAAGGATTAATTTTTGAGAAATTATAAAGAAATTAATACAAGTAAAATGAACCTATTCATTTGATTTGATATAATTGGCTAAGGGTGATTTCGATAACGTTTTCAAAGAAGATATAGAACAAAGATCAAAATGAAAAATAAGTAATTTGATCAGTCGATGCAAAAAAAGGAGCGAGCTTCGTAGTCTGACTAACAGGACATGGCTTGGAGCAAGGATCAATGGACAAGTTTGAGGTTTATGAAAAATTGGGAAAAAGAGACAAATAATAAAGCCACTACAAGTTAAGCAGATCAAATAAACAGAACAGAGGAAGTAACTGATCAATTTAATTCTTTGTGAAATGGCCACAGCAACAACGAAAATATGTCTACATGACTACATTATCCGACTGGCATGGGAGTATCACCGTGCAGCATTACACTAACATTTCCTTATCAATCAATTGTGATGGTATGATATTAAAAACATCGATTTCATAATTTTATGTAATTCAAAGAAAAGATATAATTGATTTGAGTTAGTTTAACATATAAGGAAAGAGTAATGGGGAATGATGTCGATGTGGCATGTGATGAGTAAAGATAGACAACAAATATTGATCCTGTAATAATGAAATATGTATTTATTGAAAATAAATTGACAATTAAAATTAATAGATATATATCCAATGCATCGAGTTTATTTTATCACTTCACTAACCATTTTGTAACTACATATTAATTAGAAGTTGAATTAATTTTGATCAAAGACTCTAGAGAATGTTGAAAAGAGATTTGATTTTTGTCTTAAAAAAAATTAGAAATGAAATAAGTCAAAATCAATCACAAGAACAACAATAAGAGCATATTTTATAAAACCACAAATACATAATATAAATTTAGTTTCGAATTAGATAATTATTAATTTGTATAGTAAGAGAGTCTTATAGAAAAATATGAATTTTTTAAAAGGAGATTTGCTTAAGGAACAACTTTAGTTTGGTTTAATTTGTGAAGACTCGAGTAATTGAAAGCAACGCAATGGAAGGAAATACAAGCTTTTGATTTTGACAAAATAATCACTAAAATATTTGACAAGTTTGAGATGTTAAAAAACTGGAAAAATAGACAAATAATGAAAACCCTACAAGTTGGCAAAGCAAATAAACAGAGGAAAACAGAGCAAATATTTTCCGTTATACATTTTTTTTTTCCGAAAAAGAATGTTGCGATATTTTTTCCCAAAAAGAAGCACAGTCTGATATTACTACCATAGAACTTTAGCTACCATATATAAGCACGTGTCTAATTACCAAATGAATTCCGCTATAACAAAGAATAAAAGCTAAATTCATTGATGGCATATGTTGTGCTTTCTTTTCTTTTATTTTATTGAGGTTACTTTGTAAACTGCTCCAAGCTAAATACATAATTTACGCTTACACTAGGATCTTTGCAATGGTCCAGCAATTTGTATTTCCTTTCGGTGAGGTTGGTTTTTTTCTTTAAGTAAAATTTCAGGGATGAGAAATCTTATCCATTGAACATCAACTTTGAATTTTATTAATATTCAAACTTAGAAAGTACTGCAGGAACAAAGTGCATTCATAGCCGGTTAAACTATGTCCAGCTACAATGCAAGTTTCACTTTTTCTTAATTAAATATACAAAATTAAATCACATGAGCCTCTCGTTTCATTATACTTCAACTCAAAATTAAAACACAGAATTGACGGTATTGGAGTTTCATATTTAATTTTGCTGTAGTCATGGGGAATCAGATGGCCATCCATTTTTACATCTATTTTTTGTGTGTGCGTGTGTGTATGTGTGTATTGGGATGTCACAGGCCCTAAAAGATAAAGCTGAACATCAATCCCAAATCTAAAGTGAAAAACAGTAGCTAGAACAGAATCTTTGTTTTGATGTCTTTGTTTATAAGCTCAAACAATTGATAGTACAGAAAATGCATGATAGAATAGAGAACTTATATTTTAGCAATAATCCTAAGTTCACTGGCCCTTAGTTCAGAGTAGGGATGGCAATAGGCACCGCCCGCAGCGGGTTTGCCATTACCAAACCCAAACCCGCACAAAATTTAAATTACCAAACCCACCCGCAACCCGCAGCGGGTTTTAACAATTACCAAACCCGCAATAGTATCCGGCAGATTTTTTGCGGGTTTTCGTATTTAAAATCACAAATATTTAATATATAAATTTATAATAATAACCTCAAATTCCATATAGCATACTCAATTTTATATTTAAACAATGTCAATGAAAAATTAAAATTTCCACATCAATTCAATACAAATTCTCAAATTTAAGTATAAATTACACAAATCTATTTAAAAAACACAAACTAGTATCTAAAAATAATAATTACATTTCATATTATCATTTAAAACAATATCCAAGAGAAGATATTCATTTCATTCACCACCATAAGCACCCATCCAACACAATGCCTATACTAATAATTAAGATTAATATTTTCAAATACTAATTCGAAGGGAAATGCCTTTAGTTTTCTTTAGGTTATGACTTTAGAATAAGAGATGGGCCACATACACACATACACAACTTTGAGCCTTTGTCTATTTGGTAATTTAATTAATGACATTATTTTCTATATACATTTTTATATTTAAATTAAATTAAAAATATTTGAAAAAAATATTGCGGGTTTGGTGGATATCCATGCAGGTATCCACCAGATATAAGGTTAATACCAAACCCACCTGCATCCATGTGCGGGTTTTAATTTATAATACTAAACCCGCCCGCAACGGGTAAAATTACCCGCAACGGGCGGGTTTTAACGGATGGGTTTGGGCGGGTTTGCGGGTTTGCGGGTACAATTGCCATCCCTAGTTCAGAGTGGCAGTTCTTATTAGTCAAAGAATCAAATTGACTTTTAGTTGTATATAAGTAGAGCACTAGATCAACAAATAATTGAAGACTTGCTTGGCCGTGGAACCATAGGAAGGCAATTCGTGAACAGCCTTGATATTTCATTTGGTTTTATCTAATTCTTTGTAAAGTTGTCTTGTGTGTAAAATTTTTGTTACATGAAATCGGTAGGTGAAGAGAATTTTTAAAAGCAAACGTCAAAGTCACGATCAAAGGGACGAAATCAGTATAAATATTGATTGTCTCAAGTTAGATTATACAAAGATGAAATAATGCTAATCTAAAAAATTCGATGATTATAATTTGATTTCCATTATATTAATTATATTCAATCATGCTCTTTAAATGAAGAACAGTACTCTAGCATTTATATACACTCAGCTTATGAAATTAATTACAAAACGATCTTTGACAAAGTCTGATGAAAAAAGTACAAAGTTAGACTTCCCGATCAAGCAACCACCCATCGAATTGTGTATTGTGTCATCGTTGAGCTCTTACAAGGATTCAGCTGCTGAGGAGAAGATATAATCTGTTTTTGTGTGAGAAGCTATGTACTATGCTTTTATGGTGTTTCTCTTGGTACGTAGTTGTCGGACAAACTGTAATGTGAATTTCTATTTAATGGGTATTGTTTTAGTTAGTTTGGGATTGTTGATTTATATATGATGTTTGGTATCTAAAATTCAGATGATGATAATCTTGGCAGTACTTTTGTCAAATTTTCTTGTGTTGTTGTTGGTTTAATAAAATATCACAGAGGTGCAAAATACAGTAAATTTAACATTGAGCTCATGAGGTTGCCATTAGATATATTGAAAAAGAAATTGACACAAGGAACTGAAAATTAGTTGTTAATTATGATGGGAATATAATCTGGGTATTTTAATTATATCATTTGCACTAATCTCATTTGTGTCTATCACTGAAAAGCAGAGTGGCTTGATTGAATAGTGTCATATTACGTCACAGCAAGAGAAGTTGTGATCTCGTCTTCTCTTGGATATAGCCGATGACTTTGAGCTCTCCAGCCTCCCAGCCGGAAATGTTCTTCCTTCACATTCGGTGATTGTTTTTCATTATTGCGGCTACTTGACTCAAATATGCTATTGCAAGAGGAGATTTCTATTTTGTCTGATTTAAGCCATAAGACGGGTTTCAAGGTTCATTCTGATTGGTTATCTGTTAGCTTTTTTTGTTTTAAGAACTTCTTATTTGCGGAAGCAAAATTCTCCTTTGAAGGATGATCTAGATTTAGAAGTTGCTTTTGTCATATCAGACGAAGAGGCCATCTTTAAGGCCTTGTCTAAGATTGTTGAATTTACTAGAAGGGACTACTGCTCTGATTGGTCAAAACTACTATGGCTGTCTTTTTCATGAGCTCCTAATATCGAATCAGTTTTAATGGTATGATATAAAAACATCGATTTCATAATTTTATGTAATTTCATAGAAAAGATATAATTGATTTGAGTTAGTTTATCGTATAAAGAAAGAGAGATGGGGAATGATGTCGATTTGGCATGTGATGCGTAATAATAGACACCAAATATTAATCATGTAATAGTGAAATATATATTTACTGAAAAATATTTGGCAATAAAATGATGCTTTAAAAAATTAATATTATTTGCAAGAAAGTAATTCGACAATTAAAAGTAAAAGATGTATATGCAACGCTTCGAGCTTATTTTATCACTTCACTAGTCATTTTGTAACAACAACTTTAATAGAAGTTCAATTAATTCTGACCAAAGACTCTAGAGAATGTCGAGAAGAGATTTGATATTTGCATTCCAAAAAATTAGAGATGAGATAAGTTAAAATCAACTACAAGAACAACAATAGGAATATATTTTGTAAAACCCACAAATATATATAATATAAATTTAATTTTGAATTAAGTAATTACTAATTTATATAGTAAGAGAGTCTTATAGGAAAGTAGGAATTTTTTAAAAGAGATTTGCTTATGGAAAAAGTTCAGTTTGGTTTAGTTTGTGAAGGCTCAAGTAATTGAAAGCAATGCAATTGAAGGAAATATAAGATTATAATTTTTTTAACGTAATCGTTAAAATATTTGACGAATAGTGAAGACCGTACAAGTTGGCAATGCAAATAAACGGAGGAAAACAGGGCAAATATTTACTTTCTTCCAAAAATAATAAATGCACAGTCTGCTATTACTACTATAGAATGTTAGCTACTATATAGCTACTTTATATAAGCACGTGTCCAGTTACCAAATAATTTCCACTTTAAAAAGGAAAAAAAAGCTAATATCATTGTTAGCAAATTTTATTTATTATTATTATTTTTTATTATCCTTTTTTTTTTTTTGCGCTTTTAGTTATAAGCCTAAAAAGATAAAGCTAAAAATCAATCCCAAATCTAAAGTGAAAAATTGTGTCTAGAACAGAATCTATGTTTTGATGTCTTTGTTTACAAGCTTAAGCAATTCATAGTATACAAAATGCATGATAGAGAACAGAACTCATATTTTAGCAATAATCCTCAGCTCACTGGCCGTTAGTTCAGAATGACAATTCTTATTAGTCAAAGAGTCAAAATGATTTTGAGTTGTATATAAATAGGGCACTAGATCAACAAAGAATTGAAGACTTGCTTTTGCTATTGAACCACGCGATGGCAATTCGAAGACTACAGCTTAGCTCTGCCATTCGAAGTAAGCAATTCAGCTGCCCAAAGACTGCCAAGCCATCAAGACAATACCAAGATACAACATCAAGAATCACGTACAGGCCGTCACATATTACATTTGTCCTCTGTTTTAAGAGAGATTTACGAGCCCATGCAGTAGGAGTAATTAATTAATTTATACAGTTCAGTACGCATTCCTCTTTCTCCTGTTTCAAATCCAAATCTAGTGCTCCATCATTTATGATGACGCAAGGTATATGGGTTAGCATGTGTCGATATTGTCCTCCATTCTTTGTGTACCTTTCTTCGAACAAGGGACAACCCGAGATCTCTAATCGCAAAAGAGAGGCAGGCAGGCCCTTCTCTGGAAAGTACTTGAGCTTGGGACAATTACAGAGTTTAATGAAATGAGGTTTTGATGATCAACAATTGAAGAAGACAGGCGTTCCAAATTTTGGTAAATCAACAATCACCAAATACGGTAGGGTGGCAGGCAGAGGATGCGTGGTTCCTAATCCTAATCTTGATTGATAACTGGCTATGTAACATGTGGCATTCTACATTCTTGCAATGCCATTAATTTCTTGTTATGGCAGCAGCGTTCTTTCATCATGGCATTACAAGCAAATGTTTGATTTGAAGACTTGCTTAGCTGAGAAAAATAAGGAGAGCAAAGGTAATTAATTTTGGGGTGATGAATATTTTTATGGGTGTACTAAGAAAAATAAAGATAATAGAAGTAATGTTATTGAGAAGCATTTTGATATTTACAAAAGTGTTCAAAGAAAAAAGTTTTTTTTTGAAATCTATTTGCTGGTGCACATAACAAAAGGGCATTCTGAGCAAATTTAAAACTACAAATAGTCTCACTCTTTTAATAATATTCTTCAATTAATTCTGTTTATTTCAAAATAAATATTCTATCTCTTTATTACTTTCTAACTAGTCATGCTAATGTGCTAATAATTATGAAGAACTAGTGTAATTTATATGATATAAGAAGCCCTTTAGCACATTAACCCGAATTTAGCTAATACATGTGCCTAATATAGCGAAATCAACATTCAGCGCATTAGAGTGCTATTATATATATTGAGAAAGAAATTAACACAAAAAACTGAATATTAATTGACACTGGATCATGTTGGATTGTCAGTTGTTAATTATGATGGGAATACAATCTTCATCATTGCGGCTACTTGACTCAATTATGCTATTGCAAGAGGAGATTTATATTTTGTCTGGTTTAAGCCGTAAGATGGATTTCAAGATTCATTCTGATTGGTTATCTGTTAGCTTTTTGTTTTAAGAACTTCTTATTTACGGAAGCCAAATTCTTCTTTCCAGGTTGATTCAGATTAAGAAGTTGCTTTTGTCGTATCAGAATAAGAGGCCATCTTTAAGGCCTTGTCTAAGACTGTGGAAGTACTAGAAGGGACTACTGCGCTGATTGTCTTTTTCATGAGCTTCTCTTCCATTTGAACATGAGAGTAATCAGATAGTTGATATTTATGTTACAAAAGTTGGAAGCAACTTAAGCAATTCAGTATCATTTGAGGACTATAATAATAAGCCGATTCTTTTCTGCTATTTGTTATTGTTCACTGAAGCAAGTTAGCTTATGAGATTGCTTTTTGGTAAATCTTCTTCAGGGGGGTTGTGAAAGGCCAAATCAACTGAGATGACCGGGTTTTCTAGATCAGCCATCTCTGTCCTCAACAACTGTCAATTACTGAGACACCAAACTCTAACCTGATTCATATGGATGTAGACCAAAGCTTCTTGCCGATACCATCCCCAGTCAAAGCTGCTATCCTTGAAAGTTTTGCAAGAGAAAACATGTCTGAGTCAGACATTGACGTGCTCCCAAGCATCAAACAGTATATCAAGAGCAATGTTGGTTTCCCAGTCGATACAAATGCAGAATTCATATATGCAGATTGCTCTCAATCTCTGTTTAATAAGCTAGTCCTCTGCTGTATCCTACAAAGTGGAACAATACATTATGCTTCCCAGCAGACTCCAATGGGAAGTATGTTTCTGCTGCCAAATTTTTTAAAGCTATTATTGTGAATATCCCTCCCCAGTCTGAAGTGGGCTTTGATACTTGTGACAATACTCGATCGAGACTGTAAAGAAGCCGTGGGTGTACATTTCTGGTCCAACAATCAATCCAACTGGCTTGCTTTTACAGCAGGAAAGAGATAGAAAATATATTAACTGTTTGTGCAGACTATGGGGCAAGAGCTTGTTTAGTGTCGTGTCAAAATAAATATAACAAAGTTTTAGCTGAATATAAATTCGACTTAGTTATTATAGATATTTAATAAAATAAAAACACGATTAATATGTTACTAAACAAATAAACACAATTGAAGTAACCGTAATGTGAAAACAAAACAACTCAATTGTTTTTGTGTTTTTTTGTAAATTCTTGTCATTAAGAGTTTTTTGGGCTGCATCAATTATTTGGTGTTCATCTGGAATAAGAGTGAAATGGCAATCTTACAATAATAACACGATTAATATGTTACTAAACAAATAAACACAATTGAAATAAATTCTTGTCATTTAGAGTTTTTTGGGCTTTACTGCATCAATTATTTGGTGTTTATCTTGTTTTATTCTTTTACGATGTGCATGACTTCATTAATCCTGCAGGCGTGGTACTATCACTATGCAGCATTACATTAACATTTCCTCATCAATCAATTTTGATGGTCTGATATTGAAAACGTCGATTTCATAATCTTGTGTAATTTCATATAAAAGATATAATTGATTTTAGTTAGTTTAACATATAATGAAAGAGTAATGGGGAATGATATCACTGTGGCGTTTGATGAGTACTGATAGACAACAAATATGGATCATGTAATAATGAAATATGTATTTACTGAAAAAAAATTTGGCAACAAAATGATGCTTTAAAAATTTAATATTATTTGCTAGAAATAATTTGACAATTAAAAGTAAAAGATATATTTGCAATGCTTCAAGTTTATTTTATCACTTCACTAACCATTTTGTAACTACACGTTAAATAGAAGTTCAATTAATTCTGACAAAGGACTCTAGAAGAGATTTGGTTTTTGTATACCAAAAAAATTAGAGATAAGATAAGTTAAAATCAATTAGAAGAACAACAATAAGGATATATTTTATAAAAGCCACAAATACATATAATATAAATTAAGTTTGAATTAGTAATTATTAATTTATATAATAAGAGAGTCTTATAGGAAAGTATGAATTTTTTTAAAAGAGATTTGCTAAGGAAAAAGTTTAGTTTGGTTTAGTTTGTGAAGGCTCAAGTAATTGAAAGCAATACAAGTGAGGGAAACATAAACTTCTAATTTTTACAAAGTAATCGCTAAAATATTTGACAAGTTTGAGATGTTAAAAAAGTTAGGAAAATAAATAAATAATGAAGACCCTACAAGTTGGCAAAGCAAATAAACAGAGGAAAACAGAGCAAATATTTACCATTATACATATATTTTTTTTTTACTTTTTGGGAAAAAGGATACCGATACTTTTAAGGTTTAGGGAAATGGTCACAAAGACACCTAAATTTTCATCAAGGGACACAAAGACCTCTTTTTAACTCTAATGCCTTTTGACTCTATAAATCCTAAGAAAATGACTTCAAAATTTTATAATAAATAGACATATGGCATAGAAGTAAATGAAATAACATATACAACTTAAAATAATGTTAATATTGAAAGCTATTTTTATATTTTACAATCTATTAGACCTATTTTATTAACTTAAAGTAATTTTTAATAATAGATAGAAACATAATATTAAAATAAATAAGTTAAAATTAAAATTATTTTGAATATTATGTAAAAGTTAATTTTAATATTATTAATAGGGAGATTTTTTTAATTGTAAAATCTATTTAACGCAAAGATTTTTTAATTGTAAAATCTATTTAAAGCAAAGATTTATTTAAAATCTTCATAATATCACAAACACATTATTAAAATAAATATAATAATTTAAATTTTTAATATTATTTTAAATGTCAAAAATAATGTAATATTATTAGTTTACTAGATAGATTATATTATTTATATTAAATTTGTATTAATTAAAAATCTTTAAGGTCAATTTTCTAATTACTATAATCAAAGGATATTATGGGCAAAAAGGAATTTTGGTGTCTCTTTTTAAATAAATATCATTTTCTCTTTTTTATCCAAAAACAAATGTTGCGATTTTGTTTTTTTAACATCTCAAACTTTCAAAAACAATTGAAAGCGGTGCACTTATCAAAAACCTCAACAGCATTATCAACCAACCCATGTTTACCAAACTCTTCGATGATGAGAGATAGAGTTTGAGGAGAGACGGAGCGATTGTAGGGTTTCATGAGTTCGATGATCTTCCACATGGACTGGTAGCGTTTGTGGTGGGCGAGGGTCAGGATGAGCGGTTCGAATTCGAGGGAGGTGGGGGAGTATTGGGGCTGGGAGCGGGCCCAGGTGAAGAAGCGGAGGGATTTGGAAGGGGAAGTGTATTGAGGGTGCTTTCTGGATATATGTCGTGACGGACTATGTTGGCGATGTGGTTTACGGCTGCGAGGTAATCGTCTTTTGAGGTTTTAGCCGCGGCCGCGGTGCTCATGGTTTTGAAGGAGAGGATGAGGTATTGAGTTCGGCTTCTGAATAGAGAAACTAACACCTTGGAAGGTTTAATGTGGGAACTTCACATGCGTTCTATGTGTTCGAAAGAATTCCGCAATAAAAACTGCTCGAGCTGGCAATCGCACTTGCATGCTATATGTTTGAATAGATTCTGTATTCTGAAAAATATGTGGCCATCACACAAATTGGCAATATCGATTGACTTCTTGCAGCCATCACGAATTGAAAGTAAAAACACCCACTATCGAAAATTAATTTTAAGAATCTCTTTTACTTGAAATCTTTGAAAAGAAAAATTAACCAAATTAGACTAGAGATATACATAAATCCGGTACTAGTTTAAAATGTGAGTATGGTTAATTTAATAAGAGAGAACAAGAATCGATCATGTCCCAAAAGAGAGAAAATTAAATTATATAAATTTGCTTGCAAGTATATCATATGTTAATCTCAATTTTTTGCTGCTGAAAAATTAATTAATTAATTACTTCCATTTTTTTAATTTTGTCTCGTGTACCACATTTGCCACTCCTGAATTACGTTGCACATCTGTTAATTCAAATAAGGGTTCGGCCACGTTGGATCATCTCCAACGTAGCGCCCACTAACACCAGCCATATGATTATATAAATCCGATCTGACGGTCACGATTACATGGACTTAAAATACAAATATGCACAGGATTATGAGTCATCTTGTTCTCCTTCGCTCTTCACCGGTTGTTTGACCAAATACAAGAAACGAATCAAAGAAAGCAGGACATGCAAATGAATCGGCCAAGTGTTGCTTGCATGCGCTCTACAAACTGCTTTGCTGTCATCTGAAGCTGAAACAAAACGACAATCCCTGCCTTCACTCATCTTAATTCATCCCCCGGTTTTGTTCCTCCTTTTTTAATCAATAATTAATTGCTGCCCCCTGTTTCCCCTCTCTCTGTAGACTCTACCCACCAAAACCATTTGCTATCTTTCTATTGAAAGTAACTCGGTAATATACATGTATACGATGGAGACGGTGCAAGGACTGTTAGGGAAGCTGGGGCGGCAGTGCTATGCTGTATTTTGCTCGGGCGTGATTCTTGTTGTGTCGGTGACAATCGCTCATTATGTTGAACCAAAGGATATTTCTGCATCAGCTGCTAGTGAAAGTAGAGCCAAGGCCACCCGTCGTCGTCTTCGACCTTTACACGGTCCTCCTCTTCCAGCCTCTCTGAATTTCTACTGATCATCACTCCCCACCAGCCAACCAGCTGCTCTATGCTACCTTCTAGAATTCTAAAGACTTTAATTAACTTCTAGACTTGTTTCTGGGTTTAATCAATTTGCTCCCCCCCAGTTTCTATGTAAAAATTTTGCTTAATTTAATTAATTGTTAATTAACAAATAACAGAAACGCTAATTTTCGCGCAAGTTTCAACGTTACTTACTTGGTTGCCTTCTGTTCTCGTGTTTGCGTCTCTGTCTTCCATTACGAGCACCAAAAGAGGTATAATCAACGGTTTGCGAGATAGCTGCGACTGCAGTAGGTGCCGGCGTCGATCATCAACATGGCGGTGCACGGTAGAATTAGGCGAGGATAGATGGAGAGGTATAATCAACGGTTGCTGATCAAATTTGAAACTTTCCAGCAAAGCGACGGTGATGATGAGATTGATTCCGATTATAAATATCTTGTATATTGAGTCTATGTAATCGTGATCGTCAGATCGGATTTATATGATCGTATGGCTGGTGTTAGTGGGCGCTACGTTGGAGCTGATCCAACATAGCCGAACCCTTCAAATAAATAGAACTTTTGTGTCAGTCAAACTTACTTCATTAATATTCTTCATCATTATGGTTAATGGCTTAACAAATGCAGGAGTAGGGGTCAGCCAAAATAAAACACTTTCTCTTGTATTAACCTTTGCTAGTCGTCGAAGTTAAAATTTTTTAGAACAAGTTAAAACAGTTCCAACTCAAAATCATTAGTGCGCAATTGGGTTGTTATAAATATTTTTGAATTTCAGTCTAATTTGAATTATTTAATTGTGTATGCACAAACTAGTTTTATCACTTCTTTTGTATTGATATCTAAAATTTTCAACCTTATTTTATATTGATGCACAATCTAACTTAACAAAAATAATATTCAAATTCTCACAATTTTTTTTTAAAAAGAAAATCATATACAAAGTTAAGTTTTCTTCTTCTCTAGGATCCAGCTCTATACCCCTCTTTTTTGTCGTTATGCTGCTCAGTCATTAGATTTTAATTACGTTAATCTAACGGTCCGGATTTGTAATGAATAATATTAAATGCACCGGTATCTGGATTTACATTTTGCAAATTGTGGCGCCGTGGCAGGATAGCAAAAGCTGCAATTATGTGCCGTAAACATTTACATGGTTAATGTCATCTAGATCACATGGTTGTTATTTACGAAAAGAGAATTGCTGGAAATTTTGTTAATCCACTATTGCAACAATATATTGTTATAAATTGCATTGTTTCCCATATTTATAGATGAATTTTAAAAAGAAGCAATTATTAATTTCGTTTTTATACTACGTAATTATTAATTTATAGAGAAATTATCATTCGTATACCCTATATTTGCTCTGTTATAAAAAATACTACAACACTTTGAGGGTGTGTCAATCGTCTACCCTAAGTTGATGAAATGTATCAGCCGACCATCAAACCGTTAATTGTCGTTTGAAAGTTAACGGAATTACAGTGAATTGACAATTTTACCCTTGAAAATTATCACTTGTATACCCTTAAATTATCACATGTATCATATGAAAAGACAAGATTACCCTTCTGACGTTATCATATTTAAACGGCAACTAACGATTTGGTGGTCGGCTGATACATTTTGTCAACTTATAGTGGACGATTGATACACCCTCAAAGTGTTGTAGTATTTTTTATAATGGAGTAAACTAAGGGTATACAAATGATAATTTCCCTAATTTATATGATAATATATTTCCTTCAAAACATAGTATTTGAATTTGAAATTATTTTTTTAAAAAAAATTAGTATTACAATAATAATCATGATATGATTGGTTTCAGTTTTATAAGAAAAAAGTTGGGAAAATAGACAAACAATGAAGGAAAAAATTAAGTAGAGCCAATAAACAGGAGAAAGTGAATTAATGTCCTTGTGCACATTAATAATCTCATTTTTCTATGTACAATTTTGTAAATTCATCTCCTATGCTAGAGTCTTTTGGTTTTATGACGAAAGAGTCATGGTAGCGATGTATCTAGAGTAAAAAGATTTAATTTATTTTTCCTTGTTATTAGCAAAAATTATTATTAATTAATCAACCCATCGAGATATATTGGTTTCATTTGTTACAACTAGCCAATTGCTTAATACAGTTTTGTACGTCTCACTATGAAATCATGAAGTACTTGTAAATAAAATCATAGACGTGGTATGTTGTGATGTGATAAATTTAATTCATATCTAAAAATTAAGAGATGATTCATATATAGGTACATACTGAATAAAGATATTTAAACACAAGCATTCAATTCCATGATATACCTAACGATCAAGGGGACTGAATAGAAATAGATGTAAAAAGTCAAATAGATGAACAAGTACACATGATGATTTATTAAATAAAAAATTAAATTTATATCCTTTTTAATAAGTGTGAAATTATTTACACTCTAATATTTATTTAAAACACTCATATTTTTTATTACAAAAAACTTCATAATTCAATCTATAAATAAGAACAATTCAATATAAGTAAATAGGACAATAATATTTTTGACATTCATATATCTAACGTGCACACGCCCATGTAAAATTGCTAAACCTTAAATCGTAGAACGTTCTTCAAAACTCATCGATTATTTAAAAGTATATTTACCAAATTTGCAAGACACAGACTCCATGTTTCTAATTTCTTTGGCTTAGATTTCAATTTTTGCTGAACATATATCTATTCCATATAAAGATTTTTTGAATTTTTAATTTCTCTGCCAAAGAGGTTCTATGGGAATAAACAACTGTTAAAAACAAATAAAAAATCAGATACAAGTGTAGAATATACTCATTAAATTTTAATTCTTTGCACAGACACGACCTGCATATATACACAAATAACTGTTCTATAAATATGTAGAAGCAATCTCAACTGTCCCTTTTTTTTTTTGAAATTTTAACGAATCTAAATTTTATATGTTGGATAACTAGGGAAAATAAGATTAGGAAAATGACATTATCAACAACTAGGGAGAGAAAAGGCAGTTAATATTGGTGCAATGAATATTTTTATGGGTCTAATAAGAAAAATAAAGATAATAAAAGGAATGCTATTGATAATATCAATAACATTCTTTCATATGATGCACAAATTACCTTAATCACTTCTTTCATATAAATACTCATAAATTTCATCTAAATTATCAAAAATAAGGAAGAAAAAAAATCATATAGTTAATTTTTCTTCTTCTTTACCCCATTATTCAATGGGAGTAATGTTGCAATGATAAGAACTCAGGCAAGTGCTTATTTCGGATACATGTGTGGCATTCATTAATTTGACCAAAAATAAATGAATTTATTTGTATTTTAATCAAAATTGAGGGACATCAACAAAATTTTTCCATTCCAGATATTTATCATTTTCTCGTTAAAAAAAATTGCATAAAATTAAGAAATCAGCAGTCCCTGAACGGGAGAAACAGAGTAAGGGAGTTCAAATTTCGAAAGATGAAACCCCGTAGAAGAAACCCTAGCAACAATCCCAGAAGATGAAGACGATGGTGATGAAGAGACGGCCATGCCCAACGTTAAGCACAACCCTGCAAAAAGAGAATATTTGACAATTACGAAAACAACAACAATTCACTCCCGTAAACAACATAATAGATACATGGTCTATATTGCAAGTCTTTTTATGATTTTAATTAAAAGAGAAAATGCAAAGGAAATATTATAAATAATTGAATGTTCGCCTTGATAATTAGACAAAAAGACACCAATCTGGCTAACTAATACAATCATCATAATTATCCGATTTTCATTTTAATTATGTCCAATCATGCTAATTTAATAAAGAACACTGAATACATGAGTATTTATATGTTCAACAACTTTGGCTTATGAAAAATATAAGAGCTGCATTTATGCTTTGTGTTATTAAGTAGGACATGACCATATTATGTTGCATTTTTCAGAAAATTGAAACAGGAGAATGTGACATCTGTGTATTGTCTTTTACTTCCAGTAAGTGAATCACATGTTCTTCACGTGATTTGACATACTTTAGATGGATTTGGCAGTTGTTTTGGTCACTTATTGACGCACGAGTTAAGCACGTGATTCAAGGTTGTTAACTGACCGTTATAAGGTGGGAAAATTCTGGGTTTGTTGAAGGCAGCTGGTGAGTGGGGGACGTTTCTAGATTCTTCATCATCTGTATATATGGTCTTAGAGGCTATAGTTGAGCCATATGAAAAGCTCCTAACTTCTTAATGTTTGTAGCTTGTTCTTGGTGATTGAAATAAGATTATTACTCCGTCCTTCAGCGGATATATGCTATCTCCAAAATGTGCCACTTAAATTGTGCCTTCTTATTCTTGTGAGGTGTGTGATTTGTTTATCATTTCTAAATCATCAATTAGAGAGATCAACGAGATCTTGGTGGTTTTAGATTGAGTTTAATCGATCAAGAATCAATAAGATGTAATGAAAACAAAATGACAGAATAATGCACGCACATCACAGCAATGTTTCATTCATTTCGAATCTGTATATACAAAACTTGTATCTGACAGTTTACATTTGTTTAATCTAGCGCTTTGACATGCGTACCATCAAAAGCTACAGCCGCCATCTTTGTTTGTCCTCGAGCATCCTTGATCTTATTTTATCCTGGTGATTCTTGAAAGTTCATCTCATTCTCATGTGCTGAGTCACTTGCTGAGATGATGAATACTTGAGGGTCCTTCCTTGAGACATTTCAGCAGAAACCTGATTCATTCTATCAAACATCTGCATCACTAATCACTAAATGATGTAAGATAGTTCTGTTTTGAAATATTAATATGCATGCATCCCCCGCGTTAGTTAGAGCTGCTTGTCATCTTCTATTTTCTTTTGGGTACAGTTTTGAATTTTCAATCAATCAGATTCAGCTGCATGTTTGCTTTTAGTCCAAACTGAAATCAGATATTAAGTATTTTTGCTAGAATGGATGCAAAAACCTGATCACACTCAACATTCCAGGGTTGAAGAAAGATGATATGAAGATTGAAGTTGAAGAGAACGGGGTACTGAAAGTGAGTGGGGAGAGGAAGAGTGATGACGATGAGGAAGTTGAAGGAGAGAAATGGCACAGAGCCGTGAGAACATTTAGCAAGTTTTGGAGGCTGTTTAGGATGCCAATGAGTGCTGACTTGGAACATGTTAAGGCTGATTTGGAAAATGGTGTTCTGAGGATCACAGTGCCAAAGCTTGCAGGGGAGCAGAAGAGGCAGCCTAAGGTTATCAACATTGATGAAGAGGCTATTTGTTTACGATCTTTTCTTGGTTTTGTTATGAGATGTTTCTCTTTGGATTTTCTGTTAATTGTATTTTGATGGGTTTTTGAGGATGGCTTGTATGTATTACCAACAATAAAGTGCTTTTTATAAATCCTAGTCCTACAGCACTAAAAGAAATTAATAAAATCATCACACGCCAGTTCATAAGGGTATTCCTTGTGTCATATTAATGTGTTAATACGAAGATCTATTGAAATTATAACAGTTTTGATGAATCCGAATATTCAATAATTGATAAATTATATTTATAAAAATTAATAGCAATGGCACAGAAACAATTCATTCAAGAACTGGCCTATAGTGCATTAATTTAAAATAATTTTGTAATGTAGTCGAGCCCTTATGTGTTTAATTAGCAATCGAAAACTACTTCATTGTACAATGCCATTAAAAGAACATTATAACATTGTTGTTGATGAGGCAGCTGGTAATTATTCTGGTAAAGATTTTAAGGCCGCTAAAGCTAAAACGTAATCAGAGAAATGTAATGTGTTTGCTTAGTTTGCTTTTTGTTTTTATATTTGTGTGGCTAATGCTTTGCTTAGATTGCTTTATCTATCTATATATATTTAATTGGCTTTCTCGCGGGATATTGTTTTCTCCTTTGATTTTCTATTATTTGATGATGGTGTAATAAAGTGCTTTTAGTAAATCATGGTCGGTTTACTATCAATTAATCAAATTTAATTTGCCTTGGTATTTGTTAACATCATTGTTATTATAAGCGGACCTATACAATTATAGAAAGAACGCCAACGGACCAAGCTCTACCATCAAATTAATGAGATTGAGTACACGATTAAAATAATTTCAATTTCATCGTATTTATGTGTGTGTGTCTATATATATATATATAGAGATTGTACATTGATGAAATAATGATAATTTAGCAAATCTAATTTTTA
The DNA here is from genome assembly GCA_002013955.2 of Citrus medica. Taxonomy (NCBI): domain Eukaryota; kingdom Viridiplantae; phylum Streptophyta; class Magnoliopsida; order Sapindales; family Rutaceae; genus Citrus; species Citrus medica. The sequence goes on along the minus strand of MKYO02023788.1, from coordinate 30,488 downwards.
TTTATATTAATTATGTTAATTTATGCTATTTTAATAAAGACCACTCAAACATTTATATATCCAACATGTAAAATTTTAAAACAATATTTGCCGAAGTCTGACGAAGAGACTACCAAAGCTAATTGTAATTAATCAAATAAAAAAAGCGTTTGTTTTGCTTGATGTGCTGTTTGCTTCTAATCTTTTCTTGGTTTTCTTGTGGGATGTTTCTCTTTGGATGTTTTGTTTATTACATTAACAACAATAAAGTGCGTTTTATAAATCATGGTCCTACAGTCAGTGGTAAAAGAAAGGGCATTGCCACTTCCCCCTACAGTAATTAACATATATTATTTACTCTCCTTCTGTTTTTATAATGGTCAAAAACCCTACTGACATCATAAGTTTATAATATTACCCTTATTTTTAATTACTCTTTTATTTACATTTATTACAAATTAAATAAATTACATGAATAGAAACTAAATAAAAAAAATTAAGTATTAAAAACCAGAAATATATGTTTTGATATGAGCAAAAAAATTAATAATAATTTTTTTTGTAATTATTTATTTTGTGAACATTTTCTTATAATAAATATTTTGTAATATTTTAAAATTAAATGTAAAAAGTATAGGCAAAATATTTTATTATTTATCTTATAATAAATTTTTATTTGTCATTCAAATTTTCTTATAATAATTTTTTTATCATTTTATAATAACTTTCTTATATATTTATTATAAGAAAATTTGCACAAAATAAATAAGTACAAGAAAAAATTTTATTATTAATTTTTTTCTCATATCAAAACATATATTTCTTGTTTTTAATGTTTAATTTTTTATTTAGTTTCTATTCATGCTATTTATTTAATTTATAATAACTATAAATAAAAGAGTAGTTGAAAATAAGAGTAATATTGTAAACTTATACTTCGGAGGGGGGTTTAGCCATTATAAAAACAACAAGGGAGGAAATTGTATATATTAATTACTGTAGGGGGGAAATTGGCAATCTCCCTAAAAGAAATAATGAGCTTGGTTTTTATTAATAAAAATTAGAAAAAAAAATCTTTTTCTCTAGAACTTATTATGGATTTTAAGCTAAAAAACAATATCCTACTCCAATTTCTAAAGATATTCCCTCTTATTTCATATTGATGTGTTAATACGAAGATTCATTGTAATTATAACAGTTTTGATGAATTTAAATATTCAATAACTGATAAAATGTATTTATAAATATTAATGACAATGACACGGAAACAATTAAATCAAATTAAACAATTGTTCTACTCACCACTTTTCCTTTTGTTTCCAAAACCCATTAACCACCGACATCGAACCATATTAATTTAAAATATTGTTCAACTGAGATTTGAATTTTAAAATTAAATACACAAACACACCCGATTTAAAAAAAAAAGAATACTACTAATAAAATATTTCAGCCATCAAAAGCCACATACCCAAGGTATGATGAGCAAATCCTCCCAATGATCCTGAAATTACTCTCGCACCCTATCAAAATAATTTTAATTTCATCATATATGCACACAGACACACACACAAAATGTAAATAATTTTTGTATATAAAATATTTGAAATAATCACTAAACAACAATTCACAAGGTAGATTATACCCAGACGAAATAATGCCATTTTAATAAAGAACGCTCGAGCATTTATATATCTATTAGGTAAGATTTCAAAACAAATTTTGCCGAAGGGAAAGTCTGGTGAAGAGAAATGTTATATGTATATAACCGTACAGGCGCAGCAGAAGGATAAGTCAAGAAAAACGAAGTTTCAATAAGAAATTAATTCATTACTTTCCAAATGATCATCTTAAGGCTCATTTGGAAAATGGTGTTCTGAGGATCACAGTGCCAAAGCTTGCTGAGGAGAAAAAGAGGCAGCCCAAGGTTATTAACATTGATGAAGAGTCTGGTAATTCTTCCGGTGAAGATAGTAAGGGGACCAAGGCTCAAATGTAATTGATTAAATAAAGAAGTGTTTGCTTTACTTTATGTGCCATTTGTTTTGTGATCTTTTCATGGTTTTGTTGTGTGATGCTTCTCTTTAGATGTTTTGTTTATTGTATTTTGATGGGTTTTTGAGGATGGTTGTATGTATTAACAACAATAAGGTGCTTTTTATAAATCCGTTCTATATGAATTATAACAATTTTGATGAATCTAAATATTCAATAACTGATAAATTGTATTTATAAATATTAATAGCGGTGGCATAGAAACAATTAATTCAAGGACTCACCTATAGTGAATTAATTTAAAGAGTATAAATATTTTAATAAATCCTACTCGGTTTATTATTAATTAATCAAATTTAATTTACTCAAATTACTCCTCTACATGATCAAAGTAATTTCAAATATACACGCACAGACACACAAAATATAAATAACTTTGAAATATAAAATATTTAAAATAATCGCCATACTAACAATTCACAAGTCAGATTATAAATGGTCGAAATAATGATAATCCAGTGAATCCAGTCATAATAATTTGATTTTCAATTATATTAATTATGTCGAATCATACTGTTTTAAAAAGAAAGAGCACTCGAGAATATATATATCCAACAGCTAAAATTTCAAAATAATATTTGACAAAGTCTGATAAAGAAAATATATATAAAACATGCGCACGCGCATATATATAATCGTACCGCAGAAGGATAGATAAAACCAACAGCTGAATAATGCAAACTGATTTTTTTTCTTTGAAAAAAAGGCATTTTATTGTTTAATTCAAAAATTCGAAAATCCATTATATACATGATAAAGACTCACCGAAAATCCATTATATACATGATAAAGATTCACCAACACCGAACCATATTAATTTAAAATAGTTTCAACTGAAATTTAAAATTACATACACAAACACACCTGATTTTTTTTAAAAAAAATATTAATAATAAAATTTTTCAGTCATTCTCTGTTCTGCCATCAAAAACCCATTTATATATCTAACATGTAGAATGTAAAAACAAATTTTGCCGAAGGCAAAATGTCTGGTGAAAAGAAATGTTACATCTATATAACCGTACAGGCATAGCAGAAGGATAAGTCAAAGAAAAACGAAGTTTCAATAAGAAATTAATTACACATTTACACTCAATAAGAAATTAATTCATTACTTTCTACCACTTTTATTTAAAAAACGTAGTCTATTATTTAATAAAAAATTCGAAAACCCATTTACATGATAAAAACTCACCTACACCGAGCCATATTAATTTAAAATAGTTTTCCACTAGGACTTGAAAATTACATTCACAAACGCACCAAATTAAAAAAAAAATTAAATAAAATATTTCAGTCGTCCTCTGTTCAGTCATCAAAAACCCATTTAAAATCTATAGACATAAGAAGGACAACAACATACTAATCAACTACTACGCTCTGCCAGCCAATTAATCAGTAAATCCTCCTCAAATTGGGCTTGTATACGACCAATTTTAATTTCAAATGATAGAAGTATATAAATATATATCTATATAGATACACACACATACACAAAATGTAAATAACTTTCAAATATAATATTCAATAATCACTAAATTAACACTTCGCAGGTTAGATTATACATAGACGAATAGATAATGCTAATCTATTCTAATAAATTACCTTACGCCAGATATGAAAGCAGGGCTTTTTAATTAATTAATTTCTTCCAACAACCATCTTGTTCGTTGGATGCTCCCATACGTGTATCGCCCATGTCAGTTCTGATTCTAAACACTCATTTTCTTAATTGATTGATATATATTTACAAAATTGAAAAATTAATGTTTTTACTTCTTCAATCTATCGATCTATCGAAACACCAAAAATATTCTCCTCTTAAAATCTGCACATATTAATATGTCCAGTCGGTAAAATTTCATAACATTAACAACACTCGAATATTTATATGTCCAGTCGGTAAAATTTCAAACCAACTTTTCCCAACCTCCTCCTATGCTGAATTAATTAACACATTAAAAGGTCCGTCTCTGCTAAATAATGCAATTGCGTTATTCTACCATTTTTTTAAAAAAAGCATTCTACTATTTAATTAAAAAAAAAATTCGAATGCTCATCATATAAAATTATATACACAAACACACCCAATTTAAAAAAAAGAAAAAAAATACTAACAATAAAATATTTCAGTCGTCCTATGTGTTATCGCCAAAAGCGGATTTATATATCTATATGTTTCAATAAGAAATTAATTACACATTTACACTCAATAAGAAATTAATTCATTACTTTCTACCACTTTTATTTAAAAAACGTAGTCTATTATTTAATAAAAAATTCGAAAACCCATTTACATGATAAAAACTCACCTACACCGAGCCATATTAATTTAAAATAGTTTTCCACTAGGACTTGAAAATTACATTCACAAACGCACCAAATTAAAAAAAAAATTAAATAAAATATTTCAGTCGTCCTCTGTTCAGTCATCAAAAACCCATTTAAAATCTATAGACATAAGAAGGACAACAACATACTAATCAACTACTACGCTCTGCCAGCCAATTAATCAGTAAATCCTCCTCAAATTGGGCTTGTATACGACCAATTTTAATTTCAAATGATAGAAGTATATAAATATATATCTATATAGATACACACACATACACAAAATGTAAATAACTTTCAAATATAATATTCAATAATCACTAAATTAACACTTCGCAGGTTAGATTATACATAGACGAATAGATAATGCTAATCTATTCTAATAAATTACCTTACGCCAGATATGAAAGCAGGGCTTTTTAATTAATTAATTTCTTCCAACAACCATCTTGTTCGTTGGATGCTCCCATACGTGTATCGCCCATGTCAGTTCTGATTCTAAACACTCATTTTCTTAATTGATTGATATATATTTACAAAATTGAAAAATTAATGTTTTTACTTCTTCAATCTATCGATCTATCGAAACACCAAAAATATTCTCCTCTTAAAATCTGCACATATTAATATGTCCAGTCGGTAAAATTTCATAACATTAACAACACTCGAATATTTATATGTCCAGTCGGTAAAATTTCAAACCAACTTTTCCCAACCTCCTCCTATGCTGAATTAATTAACACATTAAAAGGTCCGTCTCTGCTAAATAATGCAATTGCGTTATTCTACCATTTTTTTAAAAAAAGCATTCTACTATTTAATTAAAAAAAAAATTCGAATGCTCATCATATAAAATTATATACACAAACACACCCAATTTAAAAAAAAGAAAAAAAATACTAACAATAAAATATTTCAGTCGTCCTATGTGTTATCGCCAAAAGCGGATTTATATATCTATATCAACACGCGGTATATGGGTTAACAAGTCCCAATATTGTCCTCCATCCTTTCTGCACTTCTCTTCTATCAACGGACAGCCCATGATCTCTAATTGCAAAAGTGAGGAAGGCAGGCCCTTCTCCGGAAAGTATTTGAGCTTGGGACAATCCCAGATATACAATTCAGTGAGGTTTTGAAGATCAACAATTGAAGAAGATAGGCGTTCCAGATTTGGAAAATTAGAAATCTCCAGAGATGTTAGAGAGGCAGGAAGAGGAAGCGTGGTCCTCAATCCTTTGTCATCTGCCTTTGGTGGGAATGACACCATGTCGTCTTCGCATCCGCTGATTGTGAGTTCACGCAGAGAAGAGAATCTGTGGAATCCCCGACCCCACTCAATCGTTGACTTCCAAATCTTCTTATTATCATTAATCTCCAGTCTATGAAGGTTGGTGGGAAGGCCATCATCTTCGTCAAGGCTTGGAAGCTCACCTCCTTCTCCTATTGTTAATTGTTGAAGAGAGGTCAGATTGTGCAATCCCTTGGGTAAGACCTGTAGTCTCTTACAATAAGATATCTCTAGCCTCGTGAGTTTCGCACAAGGCAATCCCCCTTCGGGAAAGGACACCAGATTTTCACATTCCCGTATCCCTATCTCTTGAAGCTGGCGGAGATTATGTAAACCACTCGGTAAAATTTTCAGATTTTCACACTCAGAAATACTGATTGTTTCAAGAGATGTGTTGTTGTCCAACCTTTCTGCTATTGACTCCAGCTCTGAACAACTCCAAACAGAAAGGGACTTAAGAGACGGAGGTAGATTGCCAACTTCAAGGGACTCAAGCGTGGCAGGTAACTCGTTTTTTGAAAATATACATGTCAGTGATGGACAATCCATAATATACAAGTGCTCGAGAAGATATGAGGTGTAGATTCTGCTGCTGCTGCTCTGGATGCCCTCTTCCACTGTCAAAGTCCTTATATTATTGCAATGGCGGATCTCCAACCACTTAAGGCTCGGTGGTAGTTGGACTCCAGCAATATATGTCAACGAATTGCAAATCCAAATCTCCAAGATCTCGAGAGATGAATTGGTGTCGCACATCCATGCCTCTGGTAACGATTTCAGTGCATCACATTCTCCAATCTCAATTTTCTTCAACTTGGAAGGCAGAGCAACCTCAGGAAAGGAAACAAGGGAACTGCAGCCGTAGATTTCTATCTCTCTCAAGGAGCTGAGGCTGAGAGATGATTGTGGCAGCTTCACAAGGTCTTGGCAATCTCTCAATTCTATATATTCGAGTATGCACGACAACTGGCAGAGCTGCTGTTGTTGGTCTTTCTCTTCCTCCGCCACCAAGGATTGAAGTTTGGGACAACTTGTAATCGTCAGTCTTTTGAGAGAGCAAATGTCTTGGAGCAATTCGTTATGACTCTTCCATATAAATGACTGCTCTTTCATATCATTTATCTCCAATTCTTCCAGTTTTGGTATTCGCGGCTTCAATGGCCCTGCGAGAAACACTTGATTTGATGTATCTCTACAAACCACTGAATTCTGTGAGCCGAGATGAGCAGTTGCACTTCTCCACACAACCTTTTTACATCCACCAATCTGTAATTTGCAAAGAGCTGGAAGACTCGAAACTGAAACTGACAATTCTTCACATCCTTTAATTACAAGCATCTCCAATGCAGGAAGGTGTTCTGGTAATGTTCCTTGCAGTTTAGCACATCCTAAAATGTGAAGCTCTCTCAATGTAGGAAACCCTTCAACTCCTTGACCGGATCCATGAGGAATCCAGTCTTCCCATTCTTCCATGTCTTCAAAACGAAGAGTCTCCAAGCATGGAAAAGGAATTGCAGCACCCTTCCCATAGAACTCTGAACCCAACCTATTTAGATACAATCAATTACTTATTGTAAATCTTTCTCCCAGTCTTTTTTTGCGAAGACTTCCAAATAACTATTTAGATACCACGACAAAATCCAATCTAACCCCAAACATTTCTCCACTTCACCTCCCTCCATTTCCCCAGAAAATCAACAAACACTTCGCTTAAAAATAAACACACTCAAAATACCTGGCTACCTACCCAGATGGTGAAATCAAGAATTCTTCCAATGGCAATGCCATTTCTTGTCATGGAAACAAGTAAGAAAGAGATAGGCATTATACATTACGCATTCATACTCAATAAGAAATTAATTCATTAAAAATATTTCCTTTTCTGTCATATTAATGTGTTAATATGAAGATTCGTTGCAATTATGACAGTTTTGATGAATTCAAATATTCAGTAACTGATAAAATTATATTTATCGATTAATATTAATAGCGATGGCACATAAACAATTAAATTAAAGATTACAAATAATTTTGTAACACGGCCTAGCCCTCATGTGTTTAATTAGCACCTAAAAAAACAACAACATCAGAAGAACATTATAACATTATTGATGATGAGTTAGATTGTTCTGGAGGAGATTTTAAGTTAAGGCCACTAAAGCCGAAATGTAATTAGAGAAATATAATACTTGGTTTGCTTGATGTGCCATTTGTCTATGATGTTTTCTTGGTTTTGTTGTGTAATGCTTCTCTTTAGATGTGCTGTTTATTGTATTTTGATGGGTTTTTGAGGATGGTTGTATGTATTAGCAACAAGAAGGTGCTTTTTTTATAAATCCGGGTTCTAATTTTGTAAAAGAAATTAATACTCTCGGTTTATTGTTAATAAAAAAGAAAAAGGAAAAAAGCCTTTTTCTGTGGCATATATTTTGCATTTTAAGGAAAAAAAAATCACATTCCAATTCATGAAAGACATTCCTTCATATTGATGTGTTAATAGAAAGATCTATGTGAATTATAACAATTTTGATGAATCTAAATATTTAATAACTGATAAATTGTATTTATAAATACTAATACCCGGTGGCACATAAGCACTTAATTCAAGAACTCGCCTATAGTGCATTAATTTAAAGAGTAGAAATATTTAATAAATCATGCTCGGTTTACTATTAATTTACTCAAATTACTCCTCTACATGATCAAAGTAATTTCAAATATACAACACAGAAAATGTAAATGACTTTGAAATATAAAATATTTAAAATAATCACCCCACTAACAATTCACCAGTAAGATTATAAATAGTCGAAATAATGATAATCTCATGGGTCCAACCGTACAGGCGTAGAAGGATAAGTCAAAGAAAAACAAAGTTTCAATAAGAAGTTAATTACACATTTACAAACCATCAGAAATCAATTCATTACTTTCTAGCGCTTTTATTTAAAAAGCGCAGTCTAATTTTTTAATTAAAAAAATTCGAAAACCGATTACATGATAAAAACTCACCGACATGGAACCTTATTAATTTAAAATAGTTTTCAACTAAGATTTGAAATTACATTCACAAACACACCAAACTAAAAAAGAAAAATTCTAATAATAAAACATTTCAGTCATCAAAAACCCATATACCATCGATTCGAACATATATGTAACCCTAACCCGTTATTGAGGACAAATACCCAATAAAATATTTTGCATAAGAAATTATGTAAAGGACAAATATATGTAACCGTACCGCGGAAAAGACAAATATAAGAAACTGAAGTTTCAACAGCTGGGAATGAGAAATTAATTAATTAATTAATAGAGTCCTCCTCCTTTGCTAAATAATGCGAGCACATTGTTCCTTTTATTTCGAAAACCCATTAATCACCAACACATAATACACGCCCAATTTAAAAAACAAAAAAAACTAATAATAAAATATTTCAGTCGTCCTCTGTTCGATCACCAAAAACCAATTTACCTGCCTATTCCAACACTCGGTATATGGGTTAACAAGTCCCGATATTGTCCTCCATCCTTTCTGCACTTCTCTGCTATCAACGGACAGCGATAGATAATTAAATGCAAAAGTGAGGAAGGCAGGCCCTTCTCCGGAAAGTATTTGAGCTTGCGACAATCCACGAGTTCCAAGTGAGTGAGGTCTTGAAGATCAACAATTGAAGAAGATAGGCGTTCCAGATTTGGAAAATTAGAAATCGCCAGAGATGTTAGAGAGGCAGGAAGAGGAAGCGTGGTCCTCAATCTTATGTCCTCCGGTGGGAATGACACCATGTCGTCTTCGCATCCGCTGATTGTAAGTTGTCGCAGAGAGGAGAATCTGTGAAATCCCCGGCCCCACTCAATCATTGACTTCCAAATCTTCTTATTGCCAGAAATCCAAAGTGAATGAAGGTTGGTGGGAAGGCCATCATCTTCTTCAAGGCTTGGAAGCTCACCTCCTTCTCCTATTGTTAATTGTTGAAGAGAGGTCAGATTGTGCAATCCCTTGGGTAAGACCTCTAGTCTCTTACAATTAAGTATCCTCAGCCTCGTGAGTTTCGCACAAGGCAATCCCCCTTCGGGAAAGGACACCAGATTTTCACATTCCCATATCCCTATCTCTTGAAGCTGGCGGAGATTATGTAAACCACTCGGTAAAATTTTCAGATTTTCACACTCAGAAATACTGATTGTTTCAAGAGATGTGTTGTTGTCCAACCTTTCTGCTATTGACTCCAGCCCTGAACAACTCTTAACTTCAAGGGACTTAAGAGACGGAGGTAGATTGCCAACTTCAAGGGACTTAAGCGTGGCAGGTAACTCGTTTTTTGAAAATATACATCTCAGAGAGTCACATCTGCCAATGTGTAAGTGCTCAAGAAGAGATGAGGTGTACCTTCTGCTGCTGCTGCTGCTCTGGATGCCCTCTTCCACTGTCAAAGTCCTTATATTATTGCAATTGTAAATCACCAACCACTTAAGGCTCGATGGTAGCTGGACTTCAGCAATATATGTCAACGAATTGCAAATCCAAATCTTCAAGATCTCGAGAGATGAATTGGTGTCGCACATCCATGCCTCTGGTAACGATTTCAGTGCATCACATTCTCTAATCTTAATTTTCTTCAACTTGGAAGGCAGAGCAACCTCAGGAAAGGAAACAAGGGAACTGCACTTGTAGATTTCTATCTCTCTCAAGGAACTCAGGCTGAGAGATGATTGTGGCAGCTTCACAAGGCCTTCGCAGTCGCTCAATCTTAGATATTTAAGTCTGCATGACAACTCGCAGAGCTGCTGTTGTTGGTCTTTCTCTTCCTCCGCCACCAAGGATTGAAGTTTGGGACAGCTGTCAATCTCCAGACTTTTGAGAGAGCAAATGTCTTGTAGTAATCCGTCATGACTCTTCCATATAAATGACTGCTCTTTCATATCATTTATCTCCAATTCTTCCAATTTTGGCAGTCGCGGCTTTAATGGCCCTGCGAGAAACACTTGATTTGATGTATCTCTACAAACCACTGAATTCTGTGAGCCGAGATGATCAGTTGCACTTCTCCACACAACCTTTTTACATCCACCAATCTGTAATTTGCAAAGAGCTGGAAGACTCGAAACTGATACTGACAATTCTTCACACCCTTTAATAACAAGCTTCTCCAATGCAGGAAGGCGTTCTGGAAATGTTCCTTGCAGCTTAGAACATCTTAAAATGTGAAGCTCTCTCAATTTAGGAAACCGCTCAACTCCCTGACTGGATCCATGAGGAATCCAGTCTTCCCATCCTTGCATGTCTTCAAAATGAAGAGTCTCCAAGCATGGAAAAGGAATCGGAGCATCATTCCCATAGAACTCTGAACCCAACCTCTTTACACTAGTCATTCCACATACTACAAGATGCTTTAAAGAGGGTAGTTGCCCGACTGACGGAAGGGCCGTACATATGCCACAATTTTCAAATTTTAAGGTCACTAAATTTGAGAACAAGGAATCTCCCAACCAAGTTGGAAATTTTGCACCTCCATAGCCTTTGATACAAAATTGCTCCAGATTTGTATGAGGTTTTAGCATGTCAAGCACGCCCATTTCAGTTTCTGCCTCCCTTGAAGATGAACCATCTGTACTGCAAGTCCAATTAAGAGATAATTCTTTCAGATTCTTCTTTCCATCCATTTGAGCCTCCATGGCATCACCAACGCATTTTACATTCTCCAATTTTGAAATGTTAAGTGTCCCACGAAGATGCGTCAACAACTTGAGCTCTCGCAACCCGGAACCACTGTCTTTTCCTACAACAAAATTACACAACGTCTGAAGACAAGTCAACCTACCAATTCCTACTGGCATTTCCTCCAACGACTTCGTATTTGAATTCTTAAGATGATGCAATTTGGCGAGGTTTCCCATGCCTGCACACAACTTCTCCAGTCGCCGACAGTCCTCCAATAGAAGTGAGTGCAAGTTGTAAAGCTTGTTGACTGATTCAGGCAGAGTTCTAATCTCAGTTCCAGACAGGTTAAGGTACCTTAAATACCTCAAATCACCAATTGAATCTGGCAGCTCAGGGATGCGGTATCCACGCAAAGAGAAGACCCTCAAGCGTTGGAGTTTGAGCAACTTAGGAAGAATGCTAGGAGCCAAGTATCCAGACAGCGAGCTATTTGACAGCATTACCGGTAAAAAAGTTCTCAAATGTTGGATATCGTACAAGTCCCCAAACCTTTGAACGCCATCGTAATCTCCACGAATATACGACAGATGACGAAGATTTTCGGAAAACCTTTGCTGCTTGTTAACCTCTGAGGTATACTCCATTGTGAAGTATATCTCCTCCGCAGCCCATTGAGCAAGGTCACTGATAAGGTCGTGCATCACAAATCGTGATTTATTGTTGCTTGATTGCTGGAAAAAAGATCTTGAACGTAGCTCCTTAAAGAACTTTCGACCTAGATCTTCACCAGTTTTCTCACGCTCTTTCTGATCCAAAAAACCGGAGGCACACCATAATAAAATTATCTCCTCCTCTTCAAATTCATAATCCTTTGGTAACAATGAGCAGTATGCAAAACATTGTTTCAAAGTTGGACGAAGATAATAATAGCTCACCGCAAGGGCTGGTATAATGCGGCATCCCTCTTCTTGTAAGTCCCATATCTTGCTACTGAGCACACGTTCCCACTCACCTCTGTCACGTTCTCCACGTAAAAGTCCTCCAAGAGTTTTCGCAGCTAAGGGTAAGCCGTTGCATTTGATCACTATATTCTTGCCAATGTCCTCCAATGACTTATGTGAACTGAAATCTGTTGTCCCCAAAGAGTGTTGAGCGAACACAGACAGACAGTCCTCAGTTGACAAGCTTTTGAGTTCATAAGCTTGATCCAGGCTCATGATTGTTGCAACATCCTGATTGCGAGTAGTAACAATAATCTTACTTCCCTGTGCACCAGCTTCAAATGGAAGGCTGAGCTGAATCCAATCATCGTAACTATCATTCCATACGTCGTCTAAAACAAGCAAAAATTTCTTTCGAGACAACTGCTTCTTTAGCTCCTCTTGAAGAAAATTTAAATCATTATTATCAACAGTCTGCTTAGTAATGGAGCTTAGAATTGTTCTTGTTAGCCTGATAAGATCAAAATCATCAGAGACACAAGTCCATGCCTTGAGATCAAAATGATCCTCCACTTGCTTGTAGACAAGCTGAGCAAGAGTGGTTTTACCCAGCCCGCCCATACCTATAATAGGAATAACAGAGAATCCACCATCCTTTCTTGAATCATCCTTCAACAACAATTCAACAATTTCCTTCTTTTCTGTTTCCCTGCCACAAACTTTGGCTTCCTCCACCAAAGAAGTTGTATCTCGCCTTTGCCGGGCTCTTTTGGACCCCCCAGCTAAACTTTTTATCAAATTCAGCGAGCGTATTCCTTCTTCAATATCTTGAAATCTGTCGTTGATCCCTTTGATTTTGGACATCATGGCGTAATCGAACTGAATCGACCGTGGAGTTAAAGTGGTGCAGCAAGTAGGAATGAGCTTCCGAAACTTACTCTTCGTGCTTGTACGACTGCTGCTGGGTTGATCATGAGCAGCAGCTGGTTCTCCATTTCCAAGCAGCAACTTCCTCCGGAAAGCCTCAGTTTGGAACTCATCCAACAAGTCTTCAACGTCATAAACCAAGTTCTGAAGCTTGCCAAGCCACAACTTCACAGCAGCATCAGTCGTCTTCTTCTCCTCAGCATCATCAAGCACCGCCTTGATCGTCACCAACTTATTCTTCCACTTCACTAGATCTGCTTGGATTCGACCTTGGCGTGCAAACAACCGAATTCCCTCTGAAGCTAACTTATTGATCAGCATCTCAACGGACGCCGTAAGGATTGCCTCTCCGATGATCGACATTTTTTCTTTTTTCTTTTTTTTGGGTTTTTTTGGACAGAGAAAGAAACTGAATTATGAGTTTGTGGAAAGCAAAATGAGAAAAGTGAATAAGCGGAATGAGTTTGTGATTGTGTCTAGCAAAGCCTAGAAATCAAGAAAAACCCACTGTAAAAGTGGAAAGTAAAACGGAGCCCACCACAAATATAAAATCAGAGGAGCACAGAAATTATAAAAAAAAAAAATCAAACATGTAATGATTTGTAAAGTTATTAGCGATTTGTAAAAATCAAACACGCGTCTTCTTCCTCTGATTGTATTTTTTATTTTTTCTTTTTCAAAAGAGATGGTGGGGTTGGGTTGGGTTGTTTGCAAAGTTAATAGCGTGGGTTTATTTGTTTTTGTTTTAACTTTATTAATTAATTAGTGAAGTAAATATTTAATGATTTGTAAAGATCACGGCCATCAGATTATTGATCGGTATTGCACTTAGAATTCATAATTTCTTGTAAGAAGAATTTGTAAGACTTATTAATTTCGATAAAAATATATTGTTATTAAATTATTATTTAATTCATTAAGTTAACTTAATATATTAATATTCATTAATTATGATGCTAGTAAATTTACTTAACTTGTCATTATTTGTAATTAAAGAATAGGATTCAATCAATTTATTAGAGAAAAATTGATTTTAATTCTTAAGATTTGATTTCACTCTCTTTTACTTTTTGACGTTGCTAAAGAGACAGTAAAAAACTTACTAAATGTCATCAAATGCTTGTATATCATCTCACACTTTAGCCACAAATGCTTGATATTTTTTTTTCTTTTTTCCCGTACAGAAAGAAACAGAATTTTGAGTTCTAAAGCAAAATGAGAAAATTGAGCAAAATGCATGTAGCAAGTCTTCCGCATGTGAGAATTTTGAGTTCTAAAGCAAAATGATAAACGAACGAAAGCACGATAAAGGGACGACAGAAAACGCGTTTCCTCATCCAATTTTGTTCTTGTGGACCGACAATAAATAATAAAATTTTTTTTTATGGAACCGATAATAAATAATAAAATAAAGAATTAAAAAAAAATGGTGTGAACGAATGAAAGCACAACGAAAGAACGACAGAAAACGCGTTCCCTCATCAAAATTTTCTTTTATGGGATCGATAATAAATAATAAAATATTTTTTTATGGACCGATTATAAACAGTAAAATAAAAAATAAAAAATGAAAAAAAGGATAGTGAAAACGAACGAAAGCGCGACGAAGGGACGACAGAAAACGCGTTCCCTCATCCAATTTTTCTTTTGTGGGATCGATAATAAATAATAAAATATGTTTTTGTGGGATCGACTAAAAATAGTAAAATAAAGAATGAAAAAAGGATAGTGTGTAATTTTTCTTTTAATAATTTGACAATTCACCAATCACCAGTCACCACCACTTGCTACCAGATTCAATGAATGTAAATGTGAATCTACTGCGAACCTTCCCTTTACAAATCTTCAAACTCATAAAAACCATGTTAAAATGAAAAACGTTTCTCTCTTTCTCTCTCCCTTTCTGCCGTAAAACTACTTCATAGATTGAATTAATTTCCATGCTAAACCGAAGGCTTAAAAGTAAGATACAATTTTTAATAATAATCCCAATGGAATTTCTCCTGTCACGTTACATTACTGTAGTGTCAAAATAAATTGTAATAAAATTTTAGCTGAACATAAATTCGACTCATTTATTAAATATATATACTTAATAAAGTCTGCTTGACGAACCACACACAGCACATGGGTGATGGGTGGACCAAGCATCATTGAATAGTTGTAAAAAATAAAAAATAAAAAATAAAAATCAGTGTACCGCAAAAAGAATCCATCTTTATGTGTTGATATGCACATCTACCGAACATCTAAAAAATGGAAGTAAAAATTGAAACTTACATTGAGTTCACATATACACATGCGTCTAATTTTAACCGAGAGATAAATTAATCATTAATACTCAGGTGTTTTTAAATGATTGAATAATGATATTATACGAATCTTCACTTTACAAGTCTTCAAACTCATAAACCAAGTTAAAATTAAAAAAACGTTTCTCCCTCTGTCTCCTTTTGCCATATGATTACTTTATTTATTGAATTAATTTCCATGCTATAACGAAGACTTAAAAGTACACTATAATTTTTTATAATCACAATGGTAATTTCTACCATCATATTATATTATTGTCGTGTCAAAATAAATTATAACAAAATTTTAGATGAACATAAATTTGATTCGTTTATTAAATATATATACTTAGCAAAAATAATAAGACGATTAATATGTTATCAGTTAGAGGATCATTTGGGCAATGCAATCCGAAGAGTATTCCAGAAACCGAACGCGAGAGGCAGATCTTTTGATCCAACCATGGCTTTTATTGCCCCGTACAAAACTCTACCATTAACGTTTTGTGAACATTGAAGCATATGGACCATTGACTAAGACCGCGGGACCCATGAAAATAGACCGTGGAGAAACGATAGCAACTTTTATCGAGATGTGAACGTACTCACACTCACTACTGGACCCCTGCCGGGCTTTTATCTCACCCACCTTCAGACATTGCCGCTCAAATCACGAAGGAAAGGCAGTGGAAAGGGTATGATTGCTATCATTGTCCTACGTCCATTGGAAAGTTATATTTTAAAAATCACCAACAAGGTATTTTAGCACCCCCGTGAATTATGTCGTTTTTGTCACCCATATTTGCACCGACACTCAGTGGGGTGGTGCGAGGGACTATTAAGAATAAAAATGTGGAGACATCAATTAGGGATTATTATTATTATTGTTATTATCACTGCTTAAAATCTCTTAAAAAAATATATGTTAACATTGGGAAGGATATATAATCTCTTTTTTATTAGTAAATTATTATTATTATTATCATTGCTTAAAATTTCTTAAAAAAATATATGTTAACATTGGGAAGGATATATAATCTCCTTTTTATTAGTAAAATCTTTTTATTTTAGTAGTAACTCAATCTTTAATTTACATTTACTATCATATTCTTATAATAAATAAATTAATATATTTAACTTAAGAGAGTGAGCCCTCCAATTTTACTTCCCATTTGTCCAATTGGCTTTCATTCATATACAAGCATGTTTAACATCTCATTTTGCCTAATTTGCATTGGAAGAAAATAAATTTGATTTTATTTTTATCTATTATTCATCATTTTTTATCATCTTAACATTGGAAAGGATATATTCATAATTTAAAGTGAATAATTTACACAAAAGATAATTATATCTTAATTTTAAATTTTAAATAAAAAGTTGTTGGTTTTATTATATATGTCATCGATGATATGTCTTAAATCAATATATTTATTTATTTATTATAGGAATATAATAATAATTATAAATTAAAAATAAATTTATTATTAAAACAAATGGAATTTATTAACAAAAATAGAAATGATATATCTTTTTAAAAATATTAAAGTATTATTTTTTTTCAAATGTTAGGGTATCACTGTTCATTTCCCATTAAGCAAAACAAAAGTGAAAAGAAAAATCAAAGCCCACTATAAATATAAAATCAGTGGAGCTCATGATGATGCATTTGCTTTACATACTAAATTGAATAAAAACCGAACCAAGAATCTTTGCCTTAGCTTAACATGATTAATTAGGCACTACTTCATAGAAAACGCGAAAGCAATGAACCCTTTTTTTAATCTTAAATGTCAGGAATATAATTATTCTGCGTTAACTAATCATTCTTCTCTGACTATCTCTTCAGGTTCATTTCAAAAGTTTGAAGAGAGTTTATCAATTCTTCTTGTAAAAGTAAGTTAAATTAAAAGATTTTAATCTCTCTTCTTATTACTATAAGTATACTGTGCACTACATTTTTTTACAATAAACAATGCCAATTTATAATGTAATGTTATATTTATATTCTCATCGCGTCGAAATTTTAAATAATATAAATTCGACTCGTTTGTTAAAAGATATATATTTAATAAACTAATAATATAATTAACATAACGTGAATATTACACTAATTAAAATAAAAGACAGTATCCGCCAACAATAATTAAATTAGCAAGCTTCGCATGCTCATGTTTCAAGAACTGAACATTGGTGAATTTAACACCAAGGATCAATGAAAGAATTACAAAATAACAAAATGGATACTATGAATTTTTTTCTTTCAACAGAAAATGGGACTAATTTTCAGATATTTTCAAATTCACTTATTTACAAAAGCAATACAGAATGATTTCCTTTTATTTTAAACCATTGTATGAACTCGAATAACAATGATACAAAGAGAAAAGTGGTAATTCTCTGATTTTTTTTTCTTTTTTCCCTCTTTTTTAAAAGGAGACGGTGGGGTTTGGTTGTTTGCAAAATTATTGGTGTGGGGTTCTATTTGCTTTTGTTTTCACTTTATTAATTAACTAGCGAAGCAAACATGTAATCATTTGTAAAAGAGTCACTAGCATCGGATTATGTAAGATGAATTCGTAAGACTTATTAATTTCAATGAAAATGTAGTGTTATTAATTCACTAAGTTAACTTGAGATTCTAATATTTACTAATTGTGGTGATTAATTTATTTAACTTGTCATAATTTTCATTTGAGAATGAAATTCAATCAATGTATGAAAAAAGAAAAAGAAAAAAAGATAATTTTGTAAAATTTGTAATTCCTATGATTTGATTTCACTTTTTTCCGAATATGGACACTGTAAAAGCTTGCCGAATGTCATCAAATACTTGTATCCCATCTCACAAATTAGCAAATATCGTTTGGTTTCTTTACAGGTGGCCATCACAAATTAAAAGTAACAACATCCACCATTTATGGAAAATTAATTTTGATAATACTTTTTACTTTTAAAAGAAAAATGCGAGTACAATTTAATAAGAGAGAACAAGAATTAATCATGTCCCAAGAGACTGAAAATAAGATTATATAAACTTAAATGCAGACATATCATATGTTAATCTTAATTTTTTTTGTTGCTGAAAATTAATTAATTAGTTCCACTATTCCTTTTTTAATTGTATGGTGAGAAATACATTGGCCACTTCTGAATCATATTGTATATTTGTTAACTCAAAGAAACAATATACTTTTGTATCAATCAAACTCACTTTGTTAATATTCTTCATCATTATGGTTAATGGCTTAGCAAATGTAGAAGGAGTCAACCAAAATGAATCACTTTCTCTTGTATTAACCTTTTATTAATTGTTGAAGTTAAAAAAAAATGTTAAAACAAATTAAAATAGTTCCAACTCAAAATCAGTAGGGTGTAAGTAGGTTGTTATAAATATTTTTAAATTTTAGTCTAATTTAATTGTGTGATGCACAAACTTTCTCACTTCTTTCATATAAATAAAAGGTAGAACTATTTAAACTCATTAAATCACTTTTTAAATCCCTCTACTTATTAAGACCATCATAAAAATTCAAAAATCCTTTTTATACTCACTACATTTCTTAAAAATATCGCAAATATGACACATTTGTCTTCACCTTCTATTTATCTTCAACATTCACAATTTTTATTTGAATCTGTAATATTTTTACCACTGTTCATTCACTCATTAGAGTTCCAATAATAGAATATAGAGATAAAAATATCATTAGCAAATTATTTGTTTGTGTTCTATATGATATTCTTGGTTTGGAAAAAGCTTCATCGGCAATATATGTAAATAAAAGACTAAGAACTTCCAATAATTCAGATTTGATCGAAACTTCACAAACTTATTTTCACTTAAAAAAAATAAAATAAAGTAAAAGAAATTCTTGTGTTTTAAAAAGAGAAGCTGCGAACATGTTTCTAAGACAACTAGAAACCAAACTAGGCTTGAAGCAGTGAGTTTTGATTTATAAGAAATACATAATTGTAATTTCACCTAAATCAAATGATGAATTTCATGACAACGACTATAGACCAATACACAAAGAACTGGATGTTCATCGCATTTGTTCTTGAAATTGTTTTGCGCAAAAAATTAACTATTGTATTATGTTGTATTGCATTATTTTAATATAGGTGTATTGTATTATACTGTATTGCATTAACACTGTATTATATTAATACTATATAACGTTTGGTTTTACATTGTACTATATTAATTTTTAATTATACATACACTATATTATGCTATACTATATTATTTTTTTGGTGGTTAATTTCAATTATATGTTTGGAAATAATATTTATTAGTACTTAGCAAAATATAAAATATAGAACCTTAACTTTTAGAATATTTACATCATTTTTTTAGTATAAATGTAAATAATTATAATAATTCTTCATAGAACTTATGTAAAAATAACAAATTCTGAATTTTTGCTATCGTAACATTTTTTTTTTAACGGCGTTTTTCAAATGTATACCTTATTGATGATGCACCATAAAAATAAATATCAAATTTTGCGATCATGATCAAGTCGAGTTTTACATTATGAAAGCATGACACAAAAATTGAAAAAAATAATGGCCGGCAAAAAGTTATACAAGCAACAACAAAAGTGCTAATTACTCGGAAAATAAACAATCAAGAGCCGCTGATAGATATGAGTCATATGACAAGGTAGAGGAATACAGATATCTGCATACATTTTTAACAAAGATCATCTTTGTAACCAATTGTTGGCTTCGGCATTAAAAGATCATCTTTGTAACCAACTGGGTAGCTATAAAATGAATACTAAGTCAATCAAAGGGGAAAGCTTGCTACAAGACTTTGAAGCATTATTCTGTTGCATCACCTTCCTCCTCTGCCTCACTTCCTGCATCCCAAATTAAAGAACAACAAATATTAAATAACAAAAACAAAATCTTCAATAGACTTTTCATACTCCATAGAGCAAATCTATGGGAATCCACAAAATAATTGAAATACATCAATGCTGCAGGTCATAGTAACAAATTACAGATACACAATCATGCATATGCAACTAAAAAAATGCTTATTTATTACAGCCGCTTTTTGGCATGACTACTTCAATTTGGTTGAGCCTTCAAATTCCTATTCCAGTCAAAGGAGATGCTTTTTCCAAAGGTAAAGAATGAGTCCCATTACTTGAGCATATCAACCTTTTGTCTAGGCTAAAGTTGATCCCTTTCCATTTCACTAACTCTCCTCTCACTACCTTGTGTCAACATTTGCATACTTGATATACTTTCACAACCTTAATCTAATACTTTCATTTATGCTGATATAAAGAAGAAGTTTGATTTAAATCTGGACAGGTAACAAGATTAAAAAACTGCCTTGTAGTAGAGCCAATTCTTCCAACAAACATTTCTTGAACCAATATCTAAGATTAAGCTGGATCACGTAAGACAAATATGCCAAGGAGATTTTTAACTCACCATACTTCTTCTCAGTTATGAGCCCAGTAAATAGGACCCGAAAAACTTGCATCCCTCTGCTGACATTCATTTCAGTGTGGCAAGAATTACAGATTCCATGACCATGGACTGAAGTTCTTTTGTTAAGACAGGTGCAAGAGAGTACGCCACTATCACACCCACTAGTATTTGGCCCGGTGTCACCATCACCAACTTGTTTATGGTCCTGACAAGACATTAGAGGTATGGGCGTATGGCATTCTCCCCATCCACGAAGTCCTTCAGAACCAAAAGCATTGTTTCCAAGCATCGAATCAACAACTTCTATGAATCATCCAATGTCATAGTACCGATAACTCCTTTTCCAGCAACCAATCCATCTGCTTTGACACATTGACAACAATAGGAGCCAGAAAATAAAATTTTTAATGAAGTTATGGGTTTGACAACTAAAATTACGCACCCATAAATAAATACTCATAAATTGGACCTTATTTTATGTTTGATGCGCAACGTAACTTAACAAAAATAATGTTCAAATTCTCACAAATTTTTTAGTTAATTTTTCTACTACTTTACTCCATTATTCAATGGGCATATAATAAATTAGTGCGGGAGAAATAAAGGGGAAAATTAGAGCGATCGTCGCAATGGTTCAAATATATATACGTGTGTGTGTGGCGTTCATTAATTTGACCAAAAATAAATGAATTTATTTATATTTTTAATCAAAATCGCGGGATATAAACAAATTTTTTCCACTCCGGAGTCCAGACATTTATCATTTTCTCGTTAAAAAAAAATTGCATAAAATTAAAAATCCATTGGCAACTGGAAGAGAGAAACAAAGTAAGAAGAATTCAGAAGATGGAACCCGAAGAAGAAACCCTAGCAACAATCCCAGAAGAAGAAGAAGAAGAAGATGGAGACACCGCCATGCCCGACGTTAAGAACAACCCTAAACCAGCAACAAAAGCCAACTCTTCGGACTCGAGCGATGCCTCTAACTCGGACTCGGACGCTGACTCAGAAGACGAAGCAAAATAGAGCATGGAGCTTCAAATCCTAGAGTATCAGCTATCCGATGAACCCTCCAGTTACGACATCCATGTTCAAGTAACTTCAATACACATATTTATTGAGTGATTTTGTGGATAAATGTTTGCTTGTTCTTTCTTGGGTTGCGATAAAAATGAATTTTTTTTTTTTCAGTATATAAGAAAACTGGGTGAGATACAGAAGTTGAGACAAGCTAGAGAAGCCATGAATGAGATTTTTCCTTTGACTCCTGCTATGTGGCAAGAATTTGTGAGAGATGAAGCCTCTTTTTCAACCGGGTATCTGTCATTTCCTTTTTGCAGTGGTTTTTGATTTTGTGAACAAATATTATTTTTCGCTTAGAGATATAGATGTTTATGTTCGTTAGTTGCTAATGTAAAAAGGAACAAAAACTGCTTAAAAGGTATTAAAGAAAGAAAAAAGGAACCAATTTGAAGAAGGGGATACTCATAGCGGGAGTTCTGCTTTGGGGTTTAATTGATGGGAAGAAGAAATAGCTTATATGTTTACAGAATTAGATAATTGATCACTGAGTTAGTTGAGGAAGATAATTAATCACAATGTCTGAAGCTGTTGCTGTTGGCGTCACCTATTGTTAAGATTTCATACTTTTTTATGGTTTTACATAGCTGTGACCTAAAGCTTAATGTATACGTTGATAATTACATAATTGGTTTCTTGCTGATACTTGGCTTTAATTTGTAAGCCTGAGGCTCTTTTGGGAATTGAGAAGATTTATGAAAGAGGAGTTTCTGATTATCTGGTTTGTTCTCTTTATGCTTACAGAATTTGAATTAACGCTATGCATGAATTTATGATTCTTTTTTTTTTAGAGAAATATTTTATGAAATTGAAACATTGTAGTAAAGCGTACTAGTCGTAAGCTTGATTCACTTTGTTTTGATTTTATTACCAAGAGGTGCTAACAGTTCATGATGCATAAAAGAGGGGGAAAAAAACTCTTCTTGGTAGATACATAAATTTTAGTTTCTGAATCATTTTCAACCAAAGAAATAATTTTACAGAGGCTGAAGAGCAGCATTTTCATTTATATGAAAGTTCAATTGTTATATCATCTGTTTCCGTATCTTTTGTGGTAAATAAAGTCCTTGATGATGGCAATAAGAAGCACAGAAGAAGTTGTTAGTTTCATATGTGGAGATTTTCATCATAGTAGTTCATCGAAAGTGAAGGCAGCTGAATACCCTTTTTTCTGATGCAGTCTGTCCCTCTTTGGTGTGATTATTTGAAATTTGTGCAAGAATATGATCCATCTATACGCGAATGTTTACCCGATGGCACTTCAAAGGCAAGGAATCTATTTGAGCGGCTATTACTGCTGCTGGTCTGCATTAGAAGGCAGTGAAATATGGGAATTGTACAGAGAATTTGAGCTAGCCATATTTAGTAGGATTGATAAGATTAACTTGAAGGTGAGATTTTTTAATTTATTTTACTTTTTTTTGGGGTTAAATAACGAGTTTATTCCCATCTATAGAAAGAAAAAGGGAGCGTTTTTTTTTTTNTGGGGGGGGGGGGGGGGGGGGGGTTGTTTCCAACCCTAGAACATGACAAGCATTCCAAGACCCTTGCTGCTTGTTTTGCAGGAAAAGGAAAAACAGGTTCTGCGGATTCGAAGTATATTTCATCGCCAGTTGTCTGTTCCCCTTGCTAACTCAAGTGCAACTCTTCTTGTCTACAAGTCTTGGGAGGTCGAACAGGGGGCTATCCTTGATGTTGAATCTAGTAATCTAGATGGGATTTCTTCTAATGTTGCCTCAGCATACCAAAAGGCATTGGAGATGTGTAATGCACGAGCTCATGTTGAAGAGCAGATTTCTAGGCAGGATTTACCTGACTCAGAGAAATTTCAACAATACATGGTAGATGACTTTACTATCGTCATTTGATAGCTTTTTATAGTAAGTGAAATCTAGCCCTAAAAATTTTATTAATATGAATTTTTTTTTCGGGGATTTCTTCTTATGGCATTATTATTTTGCTTTTGTGTAGATAACAATTAATATCTTCACTTTAAATATTAATGCTGGTCATCCCCAGCATTTTAATCGCAGGAGACTGGTCATTCACTTTCTATGAAGGACTATATAGACATCCAGACTCTATTTTGAGGACAGCTGTGGCTGAGTTTGGTTGTGGAAATGGATGGATAACCATTGCCATAGCTGAGAAGTGGTTGCCTTTGAAGTTTTGTTGGTTTGTCGTCCTTATGCCATGTGAGAGCTTTTGTCTCCTTCCCTACCAATGCCTTCAGGGGCTCCATCATGATTTCTCTCATCATTTTCTATCTCTGTGTTTTGCAAGGCCATTTGATATTTATAACAGCGTTGGCACCAGGTTATGGTGATTTAATGCACTCCTATTAGGAAAAATTACATAATTATCAACTCTGTCCTTGTCCAAAAGTCTTTGTTGGAGTATGTTGAAAATATAACCTTGTAGCAGTTCTTTTATGCTGTCTGAATATCCTATTGCAGGTCTATGGCCTTGATATTAATCCCAGAGCAATAAAGATCTCTTGGATAAAATTGTACTTAAATGCATTAGATGAATCTTTTTCTAAGCTTTTCTGTCACTGTCACTGCAAAAGGTCTTTTGTATTGAGGGTTATCTGTGGGGCTAGGAAAGAAGGTCAGCCCATCTATGATGCGGTGAAGAAAACCTTACTGGATAGGGTGGAGTTTGATGAATCTGATCTCCTAGCGTATTGTAGACATCATGACATTCAACTTGAATGAATAGTGGGGTGCAGACCTCAGGTACTCTCACTTTCTGCAACTCATGATATTTCTAGGGGATTAAATTTTGGTGAAGTTTGTTTACCCAACATCAAGTTGGAATTTTAGTGTGCCCACATGGATTACTTTTAACTCCTTGTTTAACTTATTCTGTTTTCTCCATGCAGGTTCTCAACCCCAATTCCAATGCAATGTCGAAAATAATCACTGAAAATGCAAGCGAGGAATTTCTGTTCTCAACCCCAGTTCAGAATGGCAGTTCTTATTAGTCAAAGAATCAAATTGACTTATAGTTGCATATAAGTAGCGCACCAAATCAACAAATAATTGAAGACTGGCTTGGCTATTGAACCATACGATGGCAATTCGTGAACTATAACTTAGCTCTGGCATTCGAAGTAAACAACTCAGCATCCAAATACTGCCAGGCCATCAACCCAAGACTACCAAGATACAAGATCGATAATAATAACGTCAAGAATTACACCGACGCTCTTGAAATAAGGTACACGAAATTTTAATTGTGTATATACAAACTAACTTTATCACTTCTTTCATATTAATACTCATAAATTTCAACCTTATTTTATGTTGATGCACAATCTAATTTTTTAACAAAAATAATATTTAAATTGTCACAAAATGTATTATTCTTTAAAAAAAAATCATATACAGTAGTTAATTTTTCTTCTTCTTTATTCCAGGATCCAGCTCCATACCCCTCTTTTTTATCGTTATTCTACTCAGCCGTTAGATTTTAATTACGTTGATCTAACGGTTGGGATTTGTAAATGAATAATGAAGTGGTGTTTTTGGCTACCGTCCTAACCCATTGCATCTAATTGGTTTTGTGATTTTTTGCTTCCTTCTCAGTAACGCTTGATTGGTTCTGGAAATATCGAACATCTACAGCAAATTTGGAGCATGTATTATTTTTCATTAAAATAAGTTTCCACCACCGTACCAGTATATGGATTTCTGAATTAATTATTAAAAGAAGCAAACAATATTGAGAACATATTAATTATTAATTTATATAATAATATGTTTCCTTTCAAAGCATAATATTTGAATTTGAAATAACTTTTTTTAAAAATTTAATATCACAGCAATAGTCACGATTCAATTGGTTTTGATTTAAATTTTTTTTGGAAAAATAGACAAATAATGAAGACACAACTTAAGGAGAGCCAATAAACAGGGGAAAGTGAATTGCGTTCTGTCCTCGAGCTCTCAATTCTCCAACATTCTCAAATTTCTATGTGCATTTTCGTAAATTCATGTCATATACGAACCAGATAGAGTATTTTGGGTTGTGTTGCATTAGTTCTTTGGTGTTTATCTTGTTTTATTACCTTATGATGCAAGATTCCTGGTAGCGATACACCTCGAATAAAACTATTTTTGTTTTTTTGGCATTTTTATTAGCAAAAATCATTATTAATTAATGAACCCATCGAGATTTGGTTTCATTTGTATTAACTCGCTAATTGCTTAATACATTTTTGTAATTCTCGTCATGAAGTCACAAAGAACCTGCAAATAAAATCATAGATGTGGTACAATGTGATGTGATAAATCTAATTCAAATCTAAACTAAGAGATGATTCATATACAGGTACATGTAGAATAAAGATATTTAAAAATAAGCATTTAATTTTATGATAAACCTAACTGTCATTGGCTTATTGCTATTAAAGAAAGTGAATAGAAATAGATGTAGAAAGTCAAAAATATGAATGAGTGCACTTGATGATTTCTCAAATAGAAAATTAAAGTAATATCATTTTTAATAAATGTATGATGATTTATACTCTAGAATTTATTTTGAACACTTATATTTTTATTACGAAAAATCTCATAGTTCAATTTATTAGTATGGACAATTCAATATAAGTAAACAGAATAATAATACTTTTGAAACTCATCTAACCATAGTGCGCACGCACCCATATAAACCTTAAACCATAATAAAACGTTCTTCCTCAACATAAAGACTAATTCATTATTTAAAAGCATATATTAACAAATTTGTACACACAGATTCTATGGTTCTAATTTCTTTGACTTTAATTTTTCACTTCTCCACCAAAGGAGGTTCTACACAAATAAACAACAGCAGAAAAACAAATATAAAATGTGATACGTATGTAGAAGATATATACTCATCATAACAACAACTGATAAATTGTGTTAAGAAATAAAAATATTAGTAGTGATGACATGAAAGAAGTCTGTTGTCTTGAGTTTGACTAAAAATAATTTAAAATAATCGATCAAGCGAAATTCCTTAAGAGATGAACTAGGTTGGGAAGGCAGAGCAGCCTCTGTTATTTTTACTATAATGCTAAGAATTGACTTCAATTGGGAAGTCAGGCCAATTGAAGAAGCTCCCCTGTTTTTCACTGAAACATAATCCGAACAATTTATAATTAAATAAATCATTCAAAATCTCCTTTAATCGAATCCCTACTTCTGTGGTTTAATGAAATATTAACGTTCAGCTCCTGAAGTTGCAATTTTATGTATTGAAAAAGAAGATAATACAAGAA
This sequence comes from Citrus medica, assembly GCA_002013955.2. Taxonomy (NCBI): domain Eukaryota; kingdom Viridiplantae; phylum Streptophyta; class Magnoliopsida; order Sapindales; family Rutaceae; genus Citrus; species Citrus medica. The sequence continues at coordinate 3,208 of MKYO02023788.1, read as the reverse complement.
ACTGAAAATTAATTGATGCTGGATCATGTTGGATTGTTAGTTGTTATTTATGATGGGGATATAATCTTGGCCTTTTAATTATCATCTAGCTAACGCAAGTCCACTAGTTTCATTTGTGTCCATCACTAAAAAGTAGAGTTGTTTCATTGAATAGTGTCACATTACATCACATAAAGTCACTCAATTTTCATTGCCAGCAATATCCATCAATAAGAGCGAAATCCCCATTGATTTTATAAATAAAAAAATGAATAAGTTACAAAGACAATATTTGACAATCACGAAAACAACTATAATTCACTCCAATAAACAACATAACAGATACATTATCAATATTGCAAGTCTTTTTATGATTTAATTAAAAGAGAAAATATGAAGGATATATTTTATATAATTGAATGTGCTCCTTGATAATTAGAGAAAAGAACACCAATCAAACTACCTAATTCAATCATCATAATGATTCAATTTTCATTTTTTAATTATGTCCAATCATGCTAATTTAATAAAGGTTACTGAGCACTTAAAGTACTTATATCTTCAACAACTTCGGCTAAGTTAGAAAAGTATTAGAGCTGCATTTATGCTTTGTGTTATTAAGCAGGACATGATCATATTACGTTGCATTTGTCAGAAAACTGAAAATTATTACAAAAAAATCCGAAAAGAGGTGTTGAATTGCGAGCTTAAACTGAGTTTTAGACATTTCGGACGTGTCGGTTGATATCCCTGATTGTGCATGCACTGTCGGTTGTTGGAGCGAACACAAGAATATGACAGCTGTGTGTTGTCGTCTAGAGCACATGTTCTTCACGTGATTTCATTTACCGCATACGGCACATTTGGCAGTCATTTTGGTCACTCGTTGAAGCACGAATTAAGAACGTCATTCAAGGTTGTTAATTGACCTTTACAAGGCGGGAAAATTCTGGGTTTGTTGCAGCTTGTGAGTGGGGGGAATTTTCTAGATTCTTCATGATCTGTATATATAGTCTTAGAGGCTACAGTTGAGACATATGAAAAGCTTGTAACTTCTTCTTAATGCTTGTAGTTTGATCTCGGTGATGGAGATAAGATTGCTGCCCTGTTCTTCACTTGATATAGGCTATCTCCAAGAGGAACCACTTAAATTGTGCCTCTGTTTTGCTTGTTTCAGTTGTTATTCTTGTGAGGTGTGTGATTTGCTTGTCATTTCTAAATCATCAATTAGAGAGTTTAGTGAGATCTTGGTGGGTTTAGAATGAGTTTAATCGATCAAGAATCAACAAGATTCAATGAAAACAAAATAAGAGACTAATGCACGCACATCATAGCAACGTTTCATTCATTTTGAATCTATATATACAAAACTTATATCTGGTGGTTTGTGTTTGTTTAATCTAACGGCTATAACATGTATATTGTCAAAAGCTACAGCGGCCAACTTTGTTTGTCCTCATAGCATCCTTGATCTAATATCATCCTGGTGATTCTTGAGAGCTCTTCTCATTCTCTCGTGTTGAGTCGCTTGCTGAGATGATAAATACTTCAGGGTCCTTCCTTGATATATTTCAGCAAACACTTGATTCATTCTATCAAACATTTGTATCAATAATCATTAAATGGTGTAAGATAGTTCTGTTTTGAAAAGTCAATATAAAATCAATCACCTTAGATTTTCTTAGTCTCAGAGCACAATGGGTGATGATTTGATGAGAAATATTAATATGCATGCATCCCCTGCATTCGTTAGAGCTGCTCTCAACCTCTGTTTAATAAGCTAGTCCTCTGCTGTATCCTAGAAGGTGGAACATTATGCTTCCCAGCTGGCTCAAGAGGGAACTATGCTTCTGCTGCCAAATTTTCGAAAGCGAACATCGTGGGAAGAGGTTGATCTGAAGCCATTGCATCTGATTGGTTTTGTGATTTTTTGCTTTCTTCTCTGTAACGCTTGACTAGTTCTGGAAATATCGACCGTCATCGATGGCAAATCTGGACCATGTATTTGCCCACTACTAAGAAATAAAGTTTCCACCACCGTACCAGTATGTCGATTTACAAATATATTCATTCAAATATTAAACATACAGAGAAGAGAGCAAACTGTGGCAGGATAGCAAAAACTGCGAATGGTCATTCCCAACACGAACGCCTATGGCTGTTTTCCTTTAATTTTCTTCTTTGAATTCTCCTTTTATTAATCATTCGAAAAACTCCCTTTTTTAAAATAATGTGTTATAAACATTTACATGGTTAATGTCATCGAAATCAAATGGTTGTCATCTACGAAAAGAGAATTGCTAGAAATTTTGTTAGTCCCATTGCAACAATATATTGTTATAAATTGCATTGTTTCCCATATAACAAATATAATAAAATCTCAATAAATTAATAGTTTTGGGGATCATAAAAAAATTTATTAAAATTTAACAAATATCAATTAATTGGAAAATTAATAAATTATCAATTTATGAAAATATTCACTATTTTAGAAAAACATGATCACGTTTTTATTATTGATTTACCTTCAGTTAGTATCTATTATGTTTTATTTGTCTAATTAACCAGAATGAATTTGCGACTGTGACGGGTCTGGTCCAGCAAGCTTAGTAGAAATTACGCGCTGATACTTCATTGACCAATGACTAATAATTTGGCAATTCACCCATCACCAGCACTTGGTAAGCAAAACGAAAATGCTTAGTAAGTGTCAAGGGTCAAGCAAGATACGACGTAAAATGAGGCAAGTCTCCCCACTTGTTGTTCCTTGCAGCTAAGAAAAGAAAAACAGAGCCCACCACCCATTAATAATTTAGCAATTCACCAATCACCACCACTTGTTACGAAATTCCATTAGGTATTCGTATGTCAAGCAGTTAATCCAGTGTCTATTACCCAGAACCTTCACTTTACAAATCTTCATCTCAAATACCAAGTTAAATCAAAACGTTTCTCTCTCACTCTTTCTTTTTAAACTCCAAAAACGTTTCTTTTTAGAAATATTTTACTTTATTCATGTAATATGTTGTCTAACAAATAGAAAACCAGTAATCTAACAATCACCAGTAATTTAGCAAGCTTCACTTTATTCCACCAAAGTGTAAATAAAACCAGGCCTCACCGCCATTAATAGTTTTGCAAGCTTCACACGCTTGTTGTTGTCTGCTTGACGAACTGGACATGGGTGCATCAAGAATCAATGAAAGAATTTTTAAAAAAAAAAAAAAAA
>MKYO02023677.1:292469-318694 GCA_002013955.2 Citrus medica | reverse complement strand
CAATTCTAATTGAAATCCTTTTCCAATTCTAATTGAAATCCTTTTCCAATTTGAACTTTTATTCCTTTTTATCCACAATCTCCAATTAATTCCCTATTCAATAAAATAATACAATTAATTAAAAATAATAAATAAAAATAACTAGCAAATATATAATAAAGGGTAAAATATGTATATTAATTAATTCCCTATTCAATTAAAAATTAACTAAAATAACTAGAATATTTAACTAAAAATTAACTAAAATAACAAGAAAAAGATGGAGAAATTAATAACAAAATATATGAAAAATATGCACTTATCAGTGAGCTTAGTTGGTGACGATAAATTCAGCAAGAAGAAAAAGAAAAAGAAAATAAAGACAGACAAGAAGCTAAATATAAGGAAATCAGGTTAAATAATCAGCACATATTCAAAGAAAACTAAAGAAATAGAATCATTAGTCATTACTATAACTTGAGCTAGCAAAATTTGACACAACCTGATTGCTTGGTACGAACATGACACGAATAAATGGATATGCGTTGTTAAATTTGACATAATTATTAAATAGGCCAGGTCCGGGTTAACATAATTTTTTTTCAAGTTGAGATAGGGTTAAAGTTCTTGACCAATTTACTCGATCAATGATACGATTATATTTTCTATTTTAAGTTAATTTCATGGTTCTCGTAATCAAGACTCAAATATTAGACTTTTTTTCATAATGTTTCATGATATATATATAGGGATATTATCATTTTACCACCAAAGTTATTCTGACATATCGTGTCAGTTCTATAGTTTACTAAAAAGTGCATTTTACCACTAAATGTTTGTGTCGTTATCAATTTACCACCTTTTCATTAAAAAAACGTTAATGTTTAACAAAAAGTAAGTTAAAAGTCAATTTTATCCCCAGGAGAGCAACAAAGATAAGATTTAGAAAACAACTAAAAATTGTATCTAATAAAAAATAATGAATGATTTATAGAATTACGATAAACGACAAAGAAAATAATTAATAAAAAATTTATGTTTCAAAATTAATATTATAACCTATGAAATTCAAGTATTAATCACAACAAAAAATAATAACAATAACAGTTAATAAGATTTAGAAAACAACTGAAAATTCTAATTAATAAAAAATAATGAACAATATGCAGAATTACGACAAACAGAAAAAAAATATTAATAATAAATTTTGCTTCAAAATTAATATTACAATCTATGAAATTCAAGTATTAATCAAAACTAAAAATAATAACAATTTAATTAAGAAAAAAATTAATGAGAGAGAGGGGCCAATTTTAGGGTTATCAATTTCCTAATTCTGTAATTATTCCTTTGAAATTTTTTACTTTATTTTATTGTTTATTTTACATTTGCAACACAGTGTTTTGGCTTCAATAGAAAATGCATTTAATACCTTTATGACATCACAAAACATTAACATTTTTTTAACGTTTTTAACGAAAGGGTGGTAAATTGATAACGGCGCAAACATTTGGTGGTGAAATGTATTTTTCGCCAAACCATAGAACCGACACGATATGTCAGAATAACTTTGGTGATAAAATGATAATATTCCTCTATATATATACATACATATATGTATGCATGCATGCATGCATGTATGTACATATTGAAGAAATCAATTGATTGGATGATGTCTTGCCACCTCAATAGTGGGCAATGGGTTGATTTTGGTATCTTGATTAAAAATGGTTAAAATGACGCATTTAGATGGGGCAAAAAGATAATTTAGAAGAGCTTATTTGAAGGGACCACATGACTCATACCTTGTCCTTATTAAGAATTATGCTGTATTTACTTGTCAATAATTGGAATGGGCTGGAATTAGATGGGTTGGAATCGGAATGAGCTGGAATTGGAATGGGTAATGGAAATCAAAATAAGTTGTTTATAGTCTTGGCAATTTGATCCGACCCCATTTTTGGCTCGACTAACCCGACCCTAATTTTTTGGGATTTGGCCCGAATATTCGGGTTTTGAGTTGGGCTCGAGCCAAAATTTTAAGGCCCGATGGTAGTGTCGTTAAGGTGCACCAAATTTAAAACCTTACCACTAATATAAATAATTAGTACAGAACGAGTAAGGATCGATCCCACAGAGACTATGCTAGTTATATTTATTTATCAACTCTAAAGCAAGATTTAAAAATAAAATAATAGTAGTAATAATAGAAATTAATCTAACTAAAGAAAATGCCAATTATAAATAAAAAGGGGGTTTATGAATTTTTAACTAAATAGTAAGAAATAAAGAAATTAAAATTACGAACAAGAATTTAATAAAAACTCTAGTTAAAGGAAAAAGAAATAATAATGATGAAAACTTTGGTTAAAGGAGCATTCACCACCACCAAACATGCACATAATCTATCAATTCTATCATCAATTTATATTGAAACTATCAACCGTAGACAACAATAAGCTCTGTTAGTCTCAATCTTTCCTTACTGTGTCGTTAGGCAAAACAAGCTCTTCACCTAATCTCTAACCATTAAATAATTTAAAACAAGCTCTTTAAATTTAAGATAATGGAAGCATTAAACAAAGAAAGATATTAGGTTGATCTAGGCAATAAACACACAAGCTCGGATTATTTAACCTAGGTTATGTTCTCCAATTGAAATCACTGATTCCAACCTGCTACTAATGATTAAAATATCAAGACAATTACGGATCAAGAATTTTAATCTAGCAATAGAATTTATTCAAGTCCTATCTAATTGGCCACTCAAATAAAACAAGAATAAACCATGAACATTAATTATAGAAGAACATAAACAATCTCAATTAAATAAATTGAATGATAGAATTTAAATTTAATTGCATAGCATGTTTAGGGTTTTGAATTCACCCTCAACCAAATAGAAATTTAGCCTAACATAATTGAATTGGGAATAAGAGAATTGACAAAACCAATCATGGAGATTAACTCAAGCGGCTGCCTTTGCTTTAACTTAATTCCAGCTGCTGATTTTTTTCTTCTCCTTGCAGCTGCTGATTTTCCTCTGCCCGAATTGCGTATGCACACCCCCCTCTCACTCTCTGGCAGCTCTCATTTTATAATGCTAGTTGACCGAATTCTTCTCCAACAAGTCTAAAGAAATCCTTTTTCAATTCTAATTGAAATCCTTTTCCAATTTGAAATTTTATTCCTTTTCAATTTGAACTTCTTCATGTCCTTTTTATCCACAATCTCTAATTAATTCCCTATTCAATAAAATAATACAATTAATTAAAAATAATAAATAAAAATAACTAGCAAATATATAATAAAGGGTAAAATATGTATATTAATTAATTCCCTATTCAATTAAAAATTAACTAAAATAACTAGAATACTTAAGATCAAAACAAGAAAAAGATGGAGAAATTAATAACAAAATATATGAAAAATATGCACTTATCACCCGATCAAATTTTGGGTCAGGGTCAGGCTTAAGCCGACCCGACCCTATATATATATATAAATAAAATAAACACACACACACATCACAATATCACACGCATACAGAGGACACAGATGCATCACACACGCATGCTTCACTCCAGTAAATCACACACAGATACACTTACACAGCTACACAAAATCACAATTCACAAAACAAAAGCAATCAGTGACAAACCCTAAGTCAGCCACTCAGTCGCCATCCCGTTAGCTAGCATCATCACCGTCCATCGTGTGCCAGCCAGCCAACGACCATCCAATCAGCCTCGAACTGTCTCCACTCTCCATTTGTCTCGCTCTTGCGTGCTGCCTGCTCCATCTCCAATCGCAATCAGTCGTCCGACACCGCGACGTAAACCAGCTGCACATTGTCGCTGTCCTATCGCGTCCGTCAGCCATGCACACATTTCACCATCATTAGCTTTGGTAATTTCATAAATATTAATTAATTTTTTTCATTTGAGCTCATAATTGAATTTATAATTTTAGCTAAATATATTCATGACAATTAATTAATTATGTAATTACTATAAATATTATATTGTAGCTAAATATAAGGTTTATTTAATTATTATGTTGTGATTGTAAATTATGTTTAATCATATTTTAAGTTTATAATTTCATAAATATTAATTAATTTACTTCATTTATGCTTATGAATTAATTTATAATTTTAGCTAGTTATATTCATGATTATTATGTAGTTACTATAAATATTATATTTTAGATAAATATAGCCTTATATAAGGTTATAAATATTAATTATTATGTTGTAATTGTAAATTAAGTTTCAATCATATTTTAAGTTTATAAATTAATTTAAACTTTTTATACATTTAATTTAGGTCATACTTTAAAAAAAAAAAATGAGGTGTGCGAGAACCTTCTTATGTTTGGGAACACTTCACCAAGGTAACCATTGATGGTGAATTGAAGGCGAAATGTAATAATTGTCGAGCTAAGCTAGTAGCATCTAGTAATAATGGAACCTCACATTTGGATAGACACTTGAAAAAATGTAAGGGAAAGGGTGTTCCCTCAGTTTCTAATAGCCTACAAAAAACTCTTAGCGTGACGAGGAAAGATGAATAGAACACACTCTTAGCGTGACGAGGAAAGATGAATAGAACAAGTGTTGTGTTGAGATGAGAGAATTTGATCCAATTGTTGCTCGGCAAAAAATTGCAACCTTGGTTATAAAGCATGAGCTACCACTTAATTTTGTGGAATATGATGCATTTAGGGATTTTATGTCTTATGCCAACCCTTTGGTGAAGAATTTGAGTATGAACACTTTAAAGAGTGAAATCCTTAAATTGCATCAAGCTGAAAAGGCAAAAACAATGGCTTTGTTAAAGAATAATGATAGTAGGGTGGCAATTACTACAGACATGTAGACTGTGAGTATTCAAAAGAAGGGGTACATGGTTGTTACGGGACATTTTGTGGACAAGTCTTGGCGATTACGAAGTCGAATTTTTTAAGGTACTTTTCTTATTAATTGATACTTATTTTTAATTCAATTTAATTAATTCTAAAATTTAGTTTTTTTGGTAATGAATATGTTAATATATTTGCAAAGTCCATATTATGTGTATTTATTTTTAATTCAATTTAATTAATTCTAAAATTTAGTTTTTTGGTAATGAATAGGTTAATATATTTGCAAAGTCGATATTATGTTTACTTTTTTTCTAATTCAATTTAATTAATTCTAAAATTTAGTTTTTTGGTAATGAATAGGTTCATATATTTTCCTACTCCACATACCCTTGAATTTCTTTCCGAATCATTTTTTAAATGTATGTTAGATTTGAATGTGGATAGAAGGATATCATTTGTAACTTTAGATAATTGTTCCACCAATGATGCTATGGTTGATAGGTTGATGAGATTGATTTTAGTTGATTCTATGTTAATGGGTGGGATTTTTTTTCATATGAGGTGTGTGGCTCATATTTTAAATCTAATTGTGAAGGAGGGGATGAAAGTGATTGAGTGGATTAAAAAGATTAGAAATAGTTTGGCTTATCGGACGGGGAACCAAAGAGAGTAGAAACTTTTGAGATGGCTGCACGATAATTACAAGTTAAGTGTGAGAAAATGTTGGTGCTTGATAGTGTAACTAGATGGAATTCTACATATCTTATGCTTAATGTTGCTGACAAACACTACACCTCTTTGCCAACAGATGAGGAATGAGAGATGGCTGAAAAGATGTTGGAATATTTGCTATTGTTTTACTCGATAACCGAGTTATTTTCAGGTACACAATATCCCACATCTAATCTTTTTTTTCCAATGATATGTGAAATGAGGATTAATCTAGATCAATGGGAACTTTCCGATGTGCATGTGGTTAGATAAATGGTTGGTCAAATGATTATGAAATTTTACAAATATTGGGCCCAAATTCATGGAATTTTGGTGATGGCGGTTATTCTTGATCTGAGGCTTAAGATGCAATTGGTTAATTATTATTTTCCACAACTTTATGGTGAGGGTGCTGCAAATGAGATTCAAAGGGTACGCAATTTAAGTAACAATTTGGTTAAGTTTTATTAAGGTAAGAATGGGAATGTGAGTGATGCGGTTGTTGGTGAATCTTCTTCGGCCGATGTTTGCATTAATTTTAATGTAGGAGATAGCTGTAAATTTTTTTATATAAGTAAGTTTGAGGCATTTGCAAGCCAAAATAAAGAGACCATGGTATCGATGTCCGACCTTAAGAGGTACTCAGAAGAGCCTTTGCTCAAATCCACTCCGGGCTTTGATATTCTGAATTGGTGGAAGATGAACCAAGGCAAATACCCTATCTTGGCTCAAATGGCCAAGGATGTCTTAGACGTTCCCATGACAACCGTTGTCTCTGAATCTGCATTTACCACTGGAGGTAGAGTCTTGACTCCACATCAGAACATACTTCATCCTACAACATTGAAAGTGCTTATGTGCACTCAACATTAGGTATGGGTGAACTCTAAAGGTATGAATACAAATAATGTACAGAATATGTAAATAATGGTTTAATAATAATTTCAAAACAGAAATTATCTTCGCACTTTCTTTTTCTTTTTCTTTTTTTTTTACAGATAAAATTATCAAAAGTAAAATTTTTACTGGTGAGGAATTTGTGGATGAAGATGAAAGTGACCCGTAAGTATTGCAGTAGTTCTTATTTATTTTTTTTAAAGTTGGGTTGTTGAATTGAATTGTGTGTGGTTGAAATGGCTGTGGAATTACATTGTGTGTTTTTAATGTCCGATTTTAGAATTGAATTGTGTGTGGGGTTGAAATGATTGTGGAATTACATTGCATGTTTTTAATTTAATTGCATTGTGTGTTTTTAATGTTGGATTGTGAAATTGAATTGTAAAAAATTATTCCTATTAATTGGTTGTTTCGTAAATTATTTTGTGATTAATTGTATTGTATATTTTGCTTTTGTGTTGTTAATTATTAACTAGAAAGAGAACAAAAATAAAAAAGTACCATGAATGAGTTTCGGATGTGGTTATAAAATTACAAGATATTGACAAATTTTAGCTTAAATTTTATCTTAGAATCGGAATCTAAATGAGTTGGATTGTAACAAATTACTAAAAAGTATTTAATGAATTATTGTCATAATTATTAATTTATATTTTAATTATAGTGATTATTTATTCAAAAATTATTATTATTATTAATTATTGTCAATAATATATTAATATATTAATAAATTGTAAAAGTTTTTAATTAATTAATTATAATTATAATCATATGACTTAATTAGAATAACTATATTAATAATTATTAAAATTGTATATTAATTAATAAATTATAATTATTAATATATTATTGTTAATAATACACTAATATATTAATATATAGTAATAATTATATTAATTAATTAATAATATATATGAGTTAATGAAAATAATTATATTAGTAATTATCATAATAGTATATTAATTAATTAATTATAATAAAATTGTATTAATTATTGTGATTATTTATCAAAAATTATAATTATTAATAAGTGCTGTTAATTATATATTAATATATTAATCAATAGTGACAATTATATTAATTAATAATAATAATAATATATGAACAATTATAATAATCATATTAATAATTATTGTAGTAGTATATTAATTAATAATAATAATATATTAATTATAGTGATTATTTATTCAAAATTGTAATTATTAATATATTATTGTTATAATATATTAGTATGTTAATTAATAGTGACAATTATATTAATTAATTAATAATAATATATGAATTAATTATAATCATAATATATTAATTATTGTGATTATTTATTCAAAAACTATAATTATTAATTATTATTGTTAATAATATATTAATAAATAAATAAATAAATTATAAATGAGGACAATATGAATATTTTTAATTTTGGGAGGGTAAAATAGTTAATCCTAAGAATGGGAGACTCATTCCCAAGGGGAGATGGGAATGATTCTCCCATTTATCATTCTCAAATTGTAGTGGGTCTTGCGATTCTGATTCTGATTCCGATTTTCAACTCTATTTTACAAAATAAACGCTGTTAATAATTTTGATTCCCTAATTTGAGAAATAATCACAATATTAGTGATTAATTCTTCTATTACGTCCATTAGTGTAATAAAAGTAGCTAATGTATAATGAGCACACCATAAGCCAGCAAAGTTAATTGACGCATCAAGTGCACTAACTACCACAAAATGAACAACTGTTTAGGGACTGCATGATATTTTGTCATGAAACGTAGTGCCCAAGTCAGCTACACAGCGGGGGCATCTCAATTTCATCTTTATTTAAATGGGGATCCAACTAGTTGGAAACAAAAAAAAAAAAAGGGGCCATGCTGTAGGAAAGAAGGAAGTGCGCCCAGAGCAGACAGAGTTATATTCATCTCAAGGCACATAAAAAGGAAATTCTTTCAGATCTAATTTCTTTTTTGGAACTCATCGGCTGCTCCTTCTTGTTCTTAATTTTCAGGGTTGCTCATTTCATTTCTAAGTCCTCCATTAAAGAGTCCTCTATTAAATATCTTTATCACCTTGTTCTTTTTCCGTAAAACGCTCTTATCTCCCCCACTAAACTCATATTCACTTTTATATTATCATTTAAAAGGATTTCCTTGATGTTGTAAATAATAATAATAATAATAGTATAATGAGTAATAATATAGCCACAAACTCTTGTACAAATTTATTTTGTACAAACTGATATGACATGAATTTATTGGTTGAATTAAATATCTCTTGGCCCACATGATTTATTTTTATTATTCAATATTTTCATTCAACCAATGAATTAATGCCACATCAATTTGTACAAGATAAGTTTGTACAAGAGTTTGTGGCTGTATCATCACTCATAGTATAACAATTCATTACCTAGGGTCCGCCTATGTTGCAACAGTTATAACATACATCAACTTTTGTCATTTTGTGTTTGATTACATTACACTTCCTTATATTTTTTTGAAATTTCAATAGCCACTAAAAGTAACAAACTCTTACATATAAGTCCATTTTTAGAATAAAATGACATTTGAAAAGAATTTTAATTTATTATTATTATTATTAATATCATTATTATTATATAAGATTATTTCTATTAAATTTATTTATTTTAATTATTATTATTTATGATTATTACTGTCATTATTATTATTATTAAAATTTTTTCTTTTATTATTTTAATTGTTATTATACTGTAATTTATTCATTAATATTAATATTATCTTGTTATGATTAAAATTATTGTTATTAAAATATATTAACTTTATTATTTTAATTATTAATAATTATTGTTGTTATTATTATTATTATTAAAACTTATTAATAATTTTTATTATTTTTATTATTACATTATTAATATTATTATTTCAGTTAATTTTGTTGTTATTACTGTTATTGTTAAATTTTTTTAATGTTTTGTTTTAATTAACATTATTGTGATCATTATTATTTTTAGTTTTATTATTATTATTATTGTTTAATTATAATACATACAAATAATATTAGGGACACAATTAACAAAGGGCATTTTAATAACTTATAATAGTCTATTCCAATTATAAAATAAAGTAAACACATCAAGGGGAATGTTGTTCATTCCGATTCCAATTCCTATAGCTCAAGTAAATAACTTATTCTAATTCAAATTCCTTATTACAATTCTAGCTCATTTCAATTCTTATTTAATAAACGCACCATTAGAATGTATTTAGAACATAATATTGTATATTGTTATAATATTGTTCACATTAATTTATTACTTACCTATGTTTGGAAGTTTTAAAAGTTAGATTGTAGTCAATTATATAATTCACTATAGTGTGCTAACTTTTGTCTTAATTGAAATATTAAATATATTTAAATTATTTTTTATTTTTACAATAATAATTATAATATTAAAAATAAATTATATTATAATATTATTTTGTTATATTATATTATATTATATATATTAATAATTAATATAAAATTAATAATTAATAAATTTAAATAATGAGAGCAGATCTAGAAATGATAGTAATAATTAATAAATTACGAAATATTTATGAATTTGTGGAATAAATAAACGAGTATTAAATCATGCATTGTAATTGCCTAATATCAATAATAAAAGTTCTCTTAACTTTCATACTTATTCCTTATTCATATTATTTAACAACTAAGCTAATAAATAAAATAATAATAATTATATCTTTTCCTGGCATTTCAAAAAATAAGAGGGATTGCAATGAAAAAAACCAAAATAAATACACCTTGCCGTTGGATTTGCTTTTACCATTCTTGTCTTGGATCCAATGGTTAAATTATAAAATGACAAAAGTAGTGGTATGTTGCAACTGTTGCAACATAGGTGGCTCCCATTACCTAATATATTATTGGTTAATTACTCTCACAAATGTATACTAAAAGATCGAATCATGTAATTTGAACATGTTCTTTAATTAATACTAATTTTTATTTATTATGATTTTAATAATTTTATTTTAATGTTTTTTTTAACTGATTAAGCATTCGGTTACTGTATTACACAGAGATATATACAACTGCTATGACAGCAGGTCATTACACTGATTGTAGACTTATATTATTACATTTTTATTCTATAAAGTACATGCCCATCCAAATACCCCTCACGGAGGAGGGATGTCTCTACTCCACTCGCATTTCGCAAGGGAGAAAGACGTTATAAGAAGTCTCCACACAATTATGTTTAATTGAGGGAGGTTGAGTCCGTGGAGACTCGAACCATTGCCCTCATAGTCATGCTTAACTTTGAGGGCAATGGTTCACCACTGGGCTACGAGTCCAAGTGGCGCTTAAACCTTACCCTTACCTAATCTGAGCTACTCTTGAACTCGCTTGAGCACCCTCCCATATCTATTCCACAAACCAATAAACTCACCTAGTGCGAGCACCCCAAAGCACGGCTAAACTGTTTCGCTATCATCCTCCACAAAACATATAAATCTTCATTGTGTTTCATCCGAATTTTGGGTCACTAAAAATTGGATGAAAACATTACCAAAATTTGACTTGAATAGAGATAGAATCATTAGTCATTACTACAGAAGCACCTTCAACTACTGTCTTTCAAATTTCATTTTATGTTCTTCGTTTTACAAAATCTTATTTTTTGTTTATGTTCCGGGAAAGCCGCCTCTTAGTCTTATACACTATTCTACTAAATGGATATCCGTCATCGCTAAGTCTTGAAAAAAACTAGACGAGATTTGACCTTGATCCGATCGGATTTACAAAATCTTATTTTTTTCAAGATAAAGAAATAACGAAGCCATTGCCATTGCCGGAAATACTAGGCCCACTAAAGGCACAAAAATAGAGGGAAAGCTGTTGAGAATTGTCATAGAAAGGGTACCTCGATTTAATATTTGTACCTGTTATTGGTATAAGGATATCCTATAATAATTAGAATTCATATTCTAATTATTATCATATTCTAATTCGTATATAAATGTATATTAAGTATACTTATATACTTAGTATATTACCAAGCGCAAGGAATGTAGAACTAAATAAACGGGCCTATGCATCTTTCTACATGAAATATTAAGTATACTAAGTATACTAAATGAGTATATCTACCAAGCGCAAGGAATGTAGAACTAAATAAACGGGCCTATGCATCTTTCTACATGAAATATATGTATGATAATCCATTTGCGTTATTATTATTACTTATTTTTATTCTTCTGTTGTTTTTAGCTTCGGATTTCTTTTTTAATATCTAATTTTGTATTAACAAAATTAGATATTAAAAAAGAAAAGAATTTCTTACGAATTCCCTAGGGATTCGTTAGAATCCGATCCAACAGCAGAGATTCCTAGGAAAATAGTCCTTGTTAGGAGATATAGAAAGACGCAAGAGTTTCGATTTTCTCTATTTGAATTAGATACATACGCAAGAGGGGAACATGAAATTCATTTTATTTGCCCGGCCCTTAATTAATTCTAATTAATTCTAAGGAAGAATGCTTTTTTATGTTGTTTTATTGAGAGAGGTTTACTGATTACTAATCCATCATATCGGTAAAATAATTTTCTGCACGATTCTTTCTACAATGAAATTTTATGTCACCAAAGAAAAATCCATTCTTCAGATTTGATTTTATTTTTATTCGGATAAACTAACTAACTAACTAATTGTTCGCCACAAAAAAAAGTTCACTTAAGAACTCTGCTGGAGTTAATTTTGATTCAAAGGAAAACAGTCGTGGAACAGAAATAACTCGCTCAGAACACCTTTTAAAGGATTACATGGTACGATTAGATCGAATAAGCCCTTATCGAATAAATATTCAACCTCTTGTGAACCTTCAGGTACTGTCTTATTCAATGTTTGTTCAATTACTCTTTTACCTGCAAATGCAATATAGGCATTAGGTTCAGCAATAATGATATCCCCCAACATACCAAAACTAGCTATCACTCCACCCGTAGTAGGGGATGTAAGAATTTATACATAGAATAACTTTTTATTTGATTGATAATCATATAAAGCAGAAGATATTTTAGCCATTTGCATCAAGTTCAAACTTCCTTCTTGCCAGAAGCATGTTGAGTGTTAGAAAATGCATATTTATAAAGGAGAAAATCATCATCATTTTATGTATGTAAGCTTCTTGTAATTTAATTATGTGTGTTTTATTTTAATTAAGTATTTTATGTATTTTAGGGGTATCACGGTCATTTCACAATAAACGAGAGATCAAATGGCAAAACAGACATCACTTTTGAACTCAGGACGGTCGAAAACCTTAGGAGGAGCATAAAAGGAAAAATAGTATTGTTCACATATACGGTACTATTCACATGTACGGGTACTGTCTATATTACTGTTCACGGCACTGTTCACATAGACGGATTGATGATGTGGCATTGACCGATGATGTGGCATTGACTGATGAGGTGTCACAATCCTGTTGGACTAAAATTCTTATGCACTGTTGATCGATGACGTGGCAGCATATCAGTGGATCAAAAATCTCATGTACGGTACATGCAACATACAGGATTATTTTCAACCAAACTGCGTCACTGTTCACCCGGGTCAAACTGTGTTATTGTTCATCCATGTGGTCAAACCGTGTACTGTTCACGCGGACTGTTGACTGATGACGTGGCGCAATCCTGAGCATCTAAACTGTTTTTAATCCGATGGCCACGATTTACTCAATGTATCTATAAAAAGGGGGCCTCCCCCCCCTAATTTGATAGCTCTGAATCCATTTTTGGGATCCATTTTCTGTAATTCCTTCTCCATCTTATATTTTCTACGTATTTTAATAAATTTTCATTTTGCCCGTAGTCCAATTATGAGTGGCTAATTTCCTTTGAAGCTTGGGTAGAAGGTGAAGTCTCAACATGTGTCATGGGCTTTATTTGGTACATTTATTTTCTCTTCCCCTCTAGTTTTTGTGGATGTTTTTGATGCGAATCCCACAATGAAACTTTGAATCCCACACTTAATTTGTAGTTTCAACTTCCCAAGAAAGTTCTAAACAGATTTAAGACAAACAAAACCTTGACCCAATGCTTAAGAAAACATGAACCAAAGGTATAGAGAATGGTATTGACGCCACACTCAAGAAATAGATGAGAAGGTGAGTGATAAGTCTAAATTTGGAACGCCACAAGAATGCAAATTCTTGATAAGTTCACTAGTTCTCAAAAGAACCAAAAAAAGAATGATCTTTCAAATTCAAATAACATTAATCTCTAATTTTTCTTACATACCAAGGTTGCTGAATTTAAATAGGCTAAAAGAAACCCAAGATCCTAAAAATCCAAATGGAAACATTGGAACAACCCTCCAAGTAGGTTTGTCAAAAGATGTTTTCAAAAGTCTTCACCAACCCACCATAATCAATGCTATCTTTGACAAACTTAATGCTAGCCTACTATAATTAATGCTATCATTGACAAACTTAATGTTAGCCCACCATCATTGATGGTAGACTTACCTTACACATTGACAAGCTTGAAACAAAACAAACAAATAAGTTGAAAAACAAAGGATTCGTTGAAAATCCCAAGTCTGACCAAGCTGTAAAGAATTGGTCATAACTCCTTCTAGAGAACTCCAAATCCAGCTCTGTAAAATTTATTGGAAAGCTAACTTAATTATCTTTCCAACGGTATATAGCTTGCACTTTAATTCTGGCTCAATCAATACAGTTTTTATTCCGAATTTGACCTTTCTGCATTTGATACAACTTGTGTATTTGGCTGCCCAATGACTTGAATAATGCCCACAATGCCTTGTCTTCTCTTCAAGCCCAATTCATGATGTCTTGCATCTTGAATTGCATTTTCAATCCATATTTTCTCAATTAATCCATTTAAAGCAGCTTGCATATTTTTGGCTCTTGCTCTTGTAATTGGGCCTCCATGAATGTGCAAAGGATCACTTGAAGTTTTAATGGTCCCTTGATGGTTCTCATCATTCCCCCTCTCTTCAAAAGGATTCGTCCTCGAATCTTCACCTACATCGAAAGGAGAAAGATCAGAAACATTGAAAGTAGCACTCACATTATACTCACCAGGAAGATCCAATTTGTAGGCATTGTCATTGATCCGTGCAACCACTTGAAATGGACCATCTCCCCTTGGAAGTAACTTGGAACGCCTTTGTGCTGGGAACCTCTCCTTTCTCATATGCACCCAAACCCAATCTCCAGGCTGAAAAACCACTTGCTTACGTCCTTTGTTGGCTTGAGTAGCATATTGTTCAGTTCTCTTTTCTATGTGTTGACGTGTTCTCTCATGCAATTGCTTGACAAATTCAGCTTTCTTTTTACCATCCATACTAGCACGCTCATTAATAGGTAAAGGTAATAAATCCAAAGGAGTTAATGGATTAAAACCATATACAATCTCAAATGGTGAAAATTTAGTAGCTGAATGGACAGTTCTATTGTAAGCAAATTCAACATGTGGCAAACATTCTTCCCAAGTTTTCAAGTTCTTTTGAATAATGGCACGCAACAAAGTAGACAGAGTTCTATTTACAACCTCAGTTTGTCCATCAGTTTGTGGATGACAAGTAGTAGAAAATAAAAGTTTAGTACCCAACTTACCCCACAAAGTTTTCCAAAAGTGGCTCAAGAACTTAGCATCTCGATCTGAAACTATACTCCTTGGTACTCCATGCAACCTGACTATTTCCTTGAAAAACAAATTAGCTATGTTTGTTGCATCATCAGTTTTGTGACATGGAATGAAATGTGCCATCTTTGAAAACCTATCAACAACAACAAAAACAGAATCACTTCCCCTTTTTGACCTAGGTAAACCCAAAACAAAGTCCATAGAAATATCAACCCAAGGTTCACTAGGTATGGGTAGAGGGTTATACAATCCATGGGGTAAAACTCTAGACTTAGCATGTTTACAAGTGATACACTTCTCACATATTCTTTCAACATCACGTTTCATATGTGGCCAAAAGAAGTGTTCTTTTAAAACATCTAAAGTCTTTGCAATGCCAAAATGTCCCATTAAACCACCCCCATGAGCTTCACGCACAAGCAATTCACGCAAAGAACTATGAGGCACACACAATTTATTTTCTCTAAATAAAAGCCCATCATGCCTATAGAACTTACCAAATGCAACTTTCTCACAAGCATTAAACACATTAGCAAAATCAGGATCGTTAACATATAATTCTTTAATGTACTCAAATCCTAACAACTTTGCATTTAATGTAGAGATAAGTGCATACCTTCTAGATAATGCATCAGCCACCACATTCTCCTTACCTTGTTTATATTTGATCACATAAGGAAATGGCTCAATAAATTCAACCCATTTGGCATGTCTCTTATGCAACTTACCTTGCCCTTTCAAATGCTTCAAGGACTCATGATCAGTGTGTATAACAAACTCTTTAGGTAGAAGATAATGTTGCCAAGTTTCCAATGCTCTCACCAATGCATACATCTCCTTGTCATAGGTAGGATAGTTTAGGGCTGCTCCACTCAATTTTTCACTAAAGTAAGCAATTGGACGCCCTTCTTGCATCAAAACAGCTCCAATGCCTATACCTGAAGCATCACACTCAATTTCAAAAGTTTTAGTAAAATCAGGTAAAGCAAGTAATGGTGCAGAAACCAATTTCTCCTTAATTAGATTAAATGCCCTTTCTTGTTCACTACCCCACTTAAATCCCACATGTTTCTTCACAATTTCAGTTAATGGTGCAGCAAGGGTGCTAAAATCTTTCACAAATCTTCTATAAAAACTAGCCAAACCATGAAAACTTCTTACCTCACTTACACTTTTAGGTGTAGGCCACTCTTTAATAGCCTTTACCTTCTCTTCATCAACCTCAATTCCTTTAGCACTTACAACATAACCAAGAAAAACAATCTGATTTGTACAAAAGGAACACTTCTTCAAATTAGCATACAACTTTTCCTTCCTTAAAACAGTCAATACACTTTGCAAATGTTCAATGTGTTCATCTAAGCCTTTGCTATAGATCAAAATATCATCAAAATAGACAACTACGAATTTGCCAATAAAAGCACGCAAAACATGGTTCATTAACCTCATAAAAGTGCTAGGTGCATTAGATAACCCAAATGGCATCACTAACCACTCATATAAACCATATTTTGTTTTAAAGGCAGTTTTCCACTCATCTCCCTCTCTAATCCTAATTTGATGATATCCACTTTTAAGATCAATTTTACTAAACACACAAGAACCATGCAATTCATCAAGCATGTCATCAAGTCTAGGAATAGGATGTCGATACTTTACACTGATTTTATTAATTGCACGACAGTCAACGCACATCCTCCATGTTCCATCCTTTTTGGGCACTAGTAAAACGGGTACCGCACATGGGCTCATGCTCTCCCTCACATACCCTTTTTCCAAGAGTTCTTCAACTTGCCTTTGAAGCTCCTTTGTCTCCTCGGGGTTACTTCTATATGCAGGTCTATTAGGTATGGTAGCTCCAGGGACGAAGTCTATTTGATGCTCAATTCCCCTAATAGGTGGCAAACCGTTAGGGACTTCATTTGGAAACACATCATCAAAGTCCTGCAAAAGAGTCACAATAGCACTAGGCAAAGAAGAGTTATGCTCATTAGTGTGTAAACAAGCCTCTTTGCACAAAAGTACAACGATTGGCTGTTTTGAAAAGAAAGCCCTCTTAACCTCGCTCTCTTTTGCAAACAAGTTCACTTGCTGCCTCTCTTTTCTCTCAACAATATTTTTTTCTATCTTTTCACTTGCTTTTCTCTCAATCTCTCTTTCTTTTGTACTCTCATTTTCATTTTTTGTATCACTCTCTTTTTTTATTGACATTTGATCCTCATACACTTGTCTAGGTGTTAATGGTACAAGAGTGATTTGCCTTTTATTCATTACAAAAGAATATCTATTTAAGTATCCATCATGTGTCACACGCCTATCATATTGCCAAGGTCGACCCAAAAGAATGTGTCCAGCATGCATGGGTACTACATCACATAGAACCTCATCCTTGTATCTCCCAATAGAGAATGAAACTAGCACTTGTTTATTTACTTTAACTTCCCCACAATCATTCAGCCATTGTAGCTTATATGGCCTCGGATGTTTCAAAGTTTTCAACTTTAATTTTTCAACTAAACTAGTGCTAGCTACATTAGTACAACTTCCACCATCAATTATCATACTACATACCTTATCTTTGATGTGGCATCTAGTATGAAAGATGTTATCACGTTGTACCTCCGCATCCTCTTTTACTTGCATGTTGAGAGCACGCCTAGCAACCATCAATTTACCATCAACAGGATATTCTACACCATCATTAGCATCCTCCAAAGGTGGCATAGGATCATCATCTGATTCACTCTCGGTTTCAACATCACCATCATCCCTCAAGATCATTACTCTCTTATTTGGGCATTGAGATGCAATATGACCTGTCCCCAAACATTTAAAACACTTAATATCTCTATTTCTAGAGTGTTGGGAATCAGATTTACCTTTACTTTGGTTGCCTCCCTCTTTATGATCCTTGATTGGCTCAATCTTAGGCTTTGAAACAACCTTTTCATCTTTGCTCCATTTTGACTTCCATGAGGAAGATGAACCCAAATTGGTTCTAGTGGAACCTTTCTTTTTAAATTGTCGTTCCACTTTCATGGCCATGTGAACCATGTCTTCCAACTCAACATAGTGCTGCAAGTCAACCACATTAGCAATATCTTGATTTAACCCATGTAAAAATCTTGCCATAGTGGCCTCTCGTTCTTCTTCAATGTTGGCTCGAATCATGATTATTTCCATCTCCTTGTGGTAATCTTCCACACTTCTAGAACCTTGTGTAAGACTTTGAAGCCTTTGGTGCAGCTCCCTATAATAATGACTAGGAACAAATCTCCTCCTCATGATGGCCTTCATCTCCTCCCAAGTGTTTATAGGCCTTTCACGATTTCGTCTCCTACTCAAAACAAGTTGATCCCACCAAATAATAGCATAATCAGTAAATTCAACAGCAGCTAGTTTTACCTTTTTCTCCTCAGAGTAGTTGTGGCAATCAAATACTAGCTCCACCTTTTTTTCCCACTCCAAATAAGCTTCCGGATCATTTTTACCTTGAAAAGAAGGAATTTTCAGTTTGATACTCCCCAAATCACGATCCATACGTCTTGCCCTTCTATTATCTCTTCCACGCATGTCAACGGTGGCCTGGTCATCAAAATCATCTATGTCATCGCTATCTTCTTCTCCCATGACAGCACGCCCTTGATTACCTCTTACATTAGGAGCTATTGGTTGTTGCCCCCTTTGTCACAACAAAGCACACACTATAAGAAGAGGTAAAAATTTATTGGCATCATACTCGACCAAACGGGTTATTTTCTTGCCTACTACGGATCCCATACTACCCCCCATAAACTGAAAATCCATAACCCCAATTGCGATGGGAATCCCGTTTAGTTGCCCTGTACCTGTTTGAATAGCCTCCGTTAATCCTGTCTTGCTTTGATAAGAATCAATACGATTTTTATAAGGTTCCTCTTCTGAATCAAATTCAATGGGATCTATAGAGACCTTGTCGTCATCCATAGGATCCCAAGTACCTGGATCAACCAAAAGGTCAATTCTATCTGAGCTAATCATTTTCAAATGATATCCGCATTGTTCACAAAGATACATTTTTGATTTAAGAAATTTCTTATAATTTAATCCATAACAATTTTCGCATTGAACCCATAAATGCCTGTATTTTTGAGTTACATCGCTTTCATTAGAACTTTCGCTTTCATTAGAACTTTCGCTTATCGTTAAATCACTACCATTCGTGCTACTTTGTATATTGGAACTCTCACTTTCACTACAAATGAAATTATAAATGTAACTGGCACTATAATTGTCACTACTACTTAAAACGTGACTATCAATACAGATTTGAGAATGAAGATAAGAGTCAAGGCAATTATGAATGTGATTATTCCAACTCGATTTAGTATCATACATGTAAGGATCGGAATCAGGATCAGCGCTTTTAGATCCATTATTCCTCGAACTATAATTACGAAAGCTATAAAAAGAACTTTCTAGTTCACTCAGAAAAGAATGAGCATTGTCTAGTTCCAAAATTTGATTTTCAATATCAAAATAGATGGAATAACTGTCTCTATTACTATCCTTAACAAAAAAAGTGTCATCCGAGATGAAATTATGAATGTCCCCGACACTAGCTAATTTGCTGTAACTTGAATTGTCACTATCGCTCGAACTATGAATGTTTTTATTCTTATCATTTCTAATCAGTTCCTCACTTACACTGGGATTTTTAATAGGACCAGGGTTCTCCACTGATTTACTTAACCAACACTTGTATTCTAATTCCCCCTTACCCTTAGATAACATTGAATTGAACCACCATTTTTTTATAGAGCTCTCTTGTCCCTATTTACATGAAAATACAATAGATGAATAGTCAATTGAAAGAAATTATTCTTTTTTGTGAGACCCTGGAGTATCACTTCGCTATATACGACCCTTTTCAATTCGAAATAGCGGCGGCTCTCATATTGTGTAAAATTCGTATCGAAAAAAAAGAAATATTTGTTCTCTCCTATAAATGAACTTTTTTCGTAAAATCTCGTCTACTATCTACTAATAGAATAAGTTTCTATTCCAACACGGAACGAAAGGACAATATACAGGATGGGTAGAAGAAGTTGTGTCCAAACGACAAATATATTAAACCATTCCTATAGTTAATCAAAGCATTAACGGTTTCTAAAAATGGTCGACCCAAAATTAAAGGAATTGGTTTATAATTATTCACAACAGGTTCAATTTCTAAGACAATAAAATCCACAGGGTATATGAATTTATCAACTTGTACAAAAATATCTTCCACTATTCCTTTTAGTACTTTAACTGATCTGTCGGCAAGTAAAATTGTAGTTGAAGTTGATTTTAACTCACTTAGATTAAGTTGAAGATAGACTGAATATGGAAGCAAATTAACACTAACACTAAGATCTAGCAATAAATGCTCAATTTTGTGATCTCTAATAATACAAGAAATAATAGGACAACCAGAATCTTTGTATTTCAACTTATTAATAGTAGACAGAATGGTACTTACCTGATTAGTCATGAAAGCACTTTTTTTTACCTTTAATTTCCTCTTGATTGTGCATAAGTCCTTTAAAAATTTGGAATATGAAGGTACTTGTTTGATTGCATCTAATAGAGGAATGTTAACTTTCACTTGCTTAAAGATTTCATAAATTTTAAAAGAGTTGTTTGATTTCCTTAGTTTATTCAATGCATGCAGAAATGGTGGTTCAAATGGAACAATAATTATTTCTTCACTAGTTGTAAGTTTATTTAGCCCTTCCTTACCGTTTGAATTTTCATTGTCTTTATCTTCACATGGTTTAGAAACAGGTTTATCAATAACCTTACCACTACGAAGAGTTATAACTGACTTGACTTGATCCATGGGTAAATTTTGTTGAATCTTAGGATTTAGTTGTGGTTGAGCTGGAAGTTTTGCTTTTCCTTTAATTGCAAGTGCAGAAGTGATTTTAGCACGAGTATCTTTCAAATCATGAAAGGTTTGTGCAGTTTGATTGTTCATAGCATCTTTCTTCTTAATGAATGAATGCATTATATCTTCCAAATTTTTTCATGGTGGTGGAACATAAGGTGCATAAGGCTAAGCATTTTGGAAATTTTGTGGAGGTGGTGCTTGTGAAGATTGTGCATTATTATCCTCAAACTAAAATTTGGATGATTTTTCCAACCAGAATTATAAGTTTGGGAATAAATATTTGACTTATTAAAAGTGTTAATGGCATTAGCTTGATCATGAAAACATTCTTTAAGTGCAGGCAGAGTGGGACAATCTTGAGTGAAATGATCATTAGAACTATAAACATCACATGTAAATTTTTGAACAGATTTTACATGATCACTCTTTTTACTCTCCAAAGCTTCAACCTTTCTAACTAGGGATGTAAATTTTACTTGTAAATCATGATCTTCCCTAAGGTTATGGATTCCTCCACTTGGTGGAGATGGTTGTGATTTATTTGTCAATTCAAAAGCTCCAACAGTATCCCAATTTTGTGCATTTTCAATTAATTGGTCAAGTTAAGCTAGTACATCTTCAGGATTTTTATCTTTAAATTCACCATTACACATCATTTCTACAACTTGTCTACTTTGTGGTGTTAAGCCCTCGTAGAAATAAGTGACCAATCGCTAAGTTTCAAAACCATGGTGTGAGCATATGTTAAGCAATTCTTTAAATCTATCCCAACATTGGTATAATGTTTCTCTATTTTGTTTTAGTGAAAGAAGTGATTTTCCTTTTAAAAGAATTGGTTTTATAAGGTGGAAAGAATTTTTAAAAAAACTATTCTTGTATGTTATTCCAAGATTTTATTGATCCATATCTAAGGTTTTGTACCCAAGTTTTAGCTTTATCTTTTAATGAAAAATGAAATATTTTAATCTAATTACATTCATGCTACAATTTTGGTCTATGTATGTGTGTAACACTTCTTCAAAATCTCTTAGATGGAAGCATAAATTCTCATATTCTAAACCATGAAATGTTGGCAAAAGTTGGATAATACCGAGTTTTAAGTTTAATCGAGATGCTTCTGGAGAAAATACTATACACGACGGTGCTTCGGTTCTCGTTGGATTCATGTAGTCTCTCAAAGTTCTTGGTTGATTTTGGTCATGTTGAGATTGATTGTCTCCCTGATCAATTGGAGGATTAAGTTGGCCCAAAATGTTTTCATGTTGGATCTCGTCTATGATTGGTGGCGGTGATTGAGATCTACGAATTAACCTGCCACTTGAAGTTCGAGACCAACGTCTCATGCAAGGATGATGATGATGTGTGTGTGTGAAATTATGTTGTAAAGGTGATACACAAACAAATGAATAACGTAAAAAAAATGAAAATTACACAAATTAAAAACAAAATGAAAATTAAATAAACAAGAAAAATGTACAAGAAAAAAATATAAAATAAAAATAAATTAACCGAAATTAAAATAATTAAATAGGCGATAAACCAAACATATAAACAAAGTAAATGCCAAATACAAAAATAAAATAAATGCGTAAATTAAATTACAGAAATAAAAAAAGAAAGAAAGAAAAGAAATAATTATCTCAAAGTGTAGACTCTTTTTTCATTTTTTCAAATTTTCAATTAAGTGATTAATTCAAATTAATGGGCCTTCGTAGTAATTTTTGAAGTCAATGTTCTTTTTATTGAGTCCAAATAAGGTCCAAAAAAGTCTAAATATGGTCAAAAGAAGTTCAAGTTGTAGGTCCAAGTTTGAGTATTATCGGAAATTTTGGCAAGAGACCTATTAAAAAATTTTCTATAATTTGTGGTCAAACTGCAATTATGAGAAGAATGGACCAGAAGCAAAGATCTTTGGGGTAAAATTGAAATTTTGAAAGATTTTGTGGATAGAATAGAATTTAAAAAAAAGAGGGTAAATGAAAATTTACAAAAAAAGTACAAAAAAAAGAAAAAGAAAAACACCTTTCCCCGGCAATGGTGCCAAAACTTGATACGGCTAAAAAATGTTTAATTTACTCCCAAGTATAAGAGTCTGAGGTCGATCTACAGAGAAAAGATTTAATTTGTTTATTTAATTTTATTTAAAACAATGAAAATAAATTTTAAATATATGCAATTTAATTTGAGCAAAACTATACAATTAAATTAGTTAGGGTTATGGATCCACTCTTGGTAACAAAATACAATTTAATAAATTTTTTTATTTTTAGTTTATTGCCCAAATGATTAATTGTATAAAATAAAATGGCTCAATCAAATTCAAATTAGAAGATATCCAAGAGTTATCATTAAGCTTAATACTGAGTATACAACCATTATTGAGCTTTAAAGTTGTTTTTGTTTCATTGATTCATACTTTGAGCTTTCATTTATATCCATATACATTGTGTGAGAACTATCTTAACGTAACCATATCATTGAGCTTTCATTTTCTCATATGACTCTTCTTTCTCATGGTATACTAGTGGTAGAATCCTTTACCACACCCTCCTGATTATTGAGGTTAAGACACCGAAAGAGCCCTGTTGTAGTGTGCCTTGAGTTTTTTTAAGTGAACCTTACTTTTCATTGCGTCAAGCTTATCTTCTTATAGCATAACTTAACACTTGTCTTTATGCTCAATCAACTGCAGAGACCTTGTCTTAACCTCCCCATATGTTAGTTGTTTAGCTTTTTGAAAAGACCTTTATAGTATCTCTCTTCAAAGGTTCTTTGTAAAATAAGCCTATGTCTTCTCATGACCAAAGGCTCCAGTGTAGAGAACCTTCTGGTGAAATCATTTGACAAAAAAGACTAGTGACTGCATCTCTTCCTACTTGGTGAAGGCCAACTTGAAGGAGAACTTTTGCTAGTGAGAGACGTAGCTAAAATCCTAAATGAATTCTGAGAGTAACTAGTCGCTGCTAAGCTCTACTCCCTGTTTTTAGAGACTGAAACCAAGACTTGGCTGGGCCCGTGAGAGTATGTGCAAATATACGACACATGGCCTTTTCCCCAACTTAATTTATGAACATTTGATCCCAGTATAACTCAACATGCTTAATAGGGCCAAAGGTACCTCCATATCGTGGAATCTAAGGCACATTGAAGTTGGTTGGGAGTGTTGCTTGGCAAATATTCGTGGAGAATGACGATTAATAAATGATTGACACTTGATCCCTGGTGATGAAACTATCTTTCTTAATGAGTTTTCACACTTGTTCCTCTAGAAAAGACATCTTATCAAGGATTTTTCAAGGTATCCTTTGACTTCTGAAGGAACTTTCCCCATTCTAAGGAGATCTTTTGGCGTTAAGCTTATCTTGCAAATCATCGATTGGCTGTTTGCCATGCTTTCAACCTTACTACCATTACATCAAGTAGTTTGTGCTTTTATTCCAATTATAATGGGGTTGAGCTGCTTACTTCAGGGGCCTCTTATTGTTCGATAGAAAGATTTTTACCCAAGGCTTGTATGGTGGCTTGCAAGCCAATGGCACAACAAATCTTATTAGCTAACTCATCAAAAGGTCTCTTAGTAATGAGCTCATCATTATGGAGGACACTAGTCGAGGATTTTATAGACTTTGTCTGTTTTTGTCATCTTCTTCACAGGTTCAGTGATAGGTTCCTTCTCATAGTCATCATCTTCCTCGATGATAGAAAGGTTGTCATCAGAGAAACGGTTGTCTTTCATCTTATTCCAAACACAAACAAAATAACTTGGTAACCATTGTGGAGCTTTTTGTTGCCAATCCGAGGGGGCACCTGAGACTCTTTAAAACCAGTTTTCTATTCTAGGTTATACAACCCTAAAACAGCTCTCCTTAGCTTAAAACGGGTACCAAACCAGATAAGAAAATAGCTAAAGACCGTCTCAAGTGTTCTGATACACAGGATCCTTTATACAAAGGCAAGTGTAGAGCATACTAACTTGGTTTTGAACAAATTCGTTTTTAAAAACTTCCTTATTCCTTTTCTTATCTATTTCAGAGCTCCATAGAACTTAAGAAAGAGGAGTTTAGAGAGACATGGAGAAGAGAATATTGAAAAGCAAACGTTTATTCAAACTTGTTTCCAACTTAGTCATAAACTAAGAGGAGGTGCCCTTATATAGGGATTACAACGAGATAAAGCCAAACTTAGAAAAGTGAGACAGGACCCTCATCTTTTCATAAAGCAAACAACTATTCATACTTTAATAAAGTAAAGTAGAGATAGGACCCCCTAACGTTATCTTTTACATAAAAAGACAAAACATAAAAGCAAAAGCGGAAAGCAAAAGCTACTTTAATAAAGTAAAGTAGGGACAGGACCCCCTAACTTTATCTTTTTCATAAAAAGACAAGACAAAAAAGCAAAAGCTACTTTAATAAAGTAAAGTAGGATAAGGACATGCGGCGAAAATTACGGAGAGGATAGATTCATCCCGTAATCATCTGAGCTGGAGCTGGATTCAAATCTGCGATAGTTGACGCAGCTTTTGTGACAGTTGGCTCCATGAGGTTCACAGAACAGGGTGCACTGTTCGAGATAAGTGGGGCCATCATACTGGGGACATCCTTTTGCATGGACAATCCCGGGAATGCAGAGAGATCTGCATTGGGATGGCGGATGAGTGATAATGGGCTCAGATTGCGATATGACTCTTGATGACTGGCCTTGTTCTGGTTGGATTGGAGTCTGATACTCCCGGAGGAGTTGACTGAGCGGTAGAAAGTCATCCTCAGGATCCTGGGAATCCTGGTAGTAAATCTGTGGAGGACTAGTTGGACGTTCTTCTTTGATAATGATACCTTTGCTGGAACCAGAAGGATTAGGTATCATGAACATTTCATGACGACGTCCAATAGAACTGGAAATGATGTCTTGCGGAGGTGGGGGAACATGGTTTAAAGACAGGAGATGATTCATGAGGGCCTTTTTAAACATGGGGTCTTGGTCCAGTGTGCTGGGATGAGGGGTTGTGTGGTAGTGGCTGATTTGTGGTTGAGCAAAGAAGGCGGCTGTTTCTGGGTGACGGAAATATGGTCGGTGGACTATGAACACTGATGTGAATTTTTCAGCTTCATGAGAAGGGATGGTGGAGAGATGATGGTTGTGACTAAGCTGCTGGAGTTGGGATCTCCATTGAGGAATAGGAGAGAACCACTCTAACA
>MKYO02023677.1:270698-278571 GCA_002013955.2 Citrus medica | reverse complement strand
TTTTATATGAAACCGAGATAGATACCTTTCAGAAAATTCTAACTATAGTGGAAATGCTTTTATGTTATTCTTCTGACGGTGGGAGAAAAGATAAAATGAAAGCAAAGCTGATTATTAATTTAATCAAAAGTCAAGTTTGAAACTCATGCTCATGGAATTAACCTCTTTTGGTTAACCCCCCCAAAAAAAGAATAAAGATAAAGATCGATCTATGAGAAATCTTATTCAATTCGATATACTAGATTCAAAAACCGGGACACCAAAAGAATTGATTGCCGAGCCGTATGAGGCGGGAAACTCTCAAGTACGGTTCTAAGGAAAGGAATTGAACCACCTATTCCGACCGGGGGGAACAGGCCGTTCGACAGGGAGATTCTGAAATTGCGGAGGCTTGGTTCAATCAAGCTGCCGAGTATTGGAAACAAGCTATTGCGCTTACTCCTGGTAATTATATTCAAGCGCAGAATTGGTTGAAGATCACGGGACGTTTCGAATAAGAAACTCTCTGTTTATTTATTTCTAATTTTATTTCTTTAGAATTTCGATATCTATTTTCGTTTGGTATAATTAAAAATTAATTGTCTGTTAGCCCTATCAGTGGAATATAAAAGGGATCATTTATCTGGTAAGAAACAATTAAGTAATTTCATTATATCCTTTCTAAGATCGTTCTATTTCGTCTGGGATTTCGTAAGGATAAACGATACAGGGATACGGTAGAAAATGTATTTTTCTTCTATTCTATTCAAATTAATAAAAGAGACCCCTCGCAGGAATGTCTCTTATCCTAGTAATGACTAATGACTGCTTGGAATAAAGTAATATGTTCTATATACGCCATTAAAGTAGCAGCTTCATTTCAGGACTTCTAATTGAGATATAAATACACTAAGGTTGTACAAAAATAGGGTTTTTGACTAATTTTAAGCTCGTAAAGGGTTTTATAAGAATAAAAAATATTCAAAAGGTCCGTTAAGCGCCTCCTAGATATGTCATAATAGATCCGAACACTTGCCCTGGATCGACTTCCAGACATAATTGCTCTAGTGAATAACTAAAGAAAATAAATAGATGGGAGATAGAAGTAGAAGAGAAAGAAACTAATTCTAAGCATCTCTCATAGGTTCACTAATCACTGGACTGATTGTTGGTGGGTTTCTTTGTATGTGTTGTCCAGAAAGAGGAGGACTCAATGATTATTCGTTTGCTGGAACCAGAAGTATAAATTTTGGTAGATAGGGATCCCGTAAAAACTTCTTTCGAGGAATGGGCCAAACCGGGGCATTTCTCAAGAACCATAGCTAAGGGCCCTGAGACTACCACTTGGATCTGGAACCTACATGCTGATGCTCACGACTTCGATAGCCATACCAGTGATTTGGAGGAGATCTCTCGAAAAGTATTTAGTGCCCATTTCGGACAACTCTCCATCATTTTTCTTTGGCTGAGCGGAATGTATTTCCACGGTGCTCGTTTTTCCAATTATGAAGCCTGGCTAAGCGATCCTACTCACATTGGACCTAGCGCACAGGTGGTTTGGCCAATAGTGGGCCAAGAAATATTGAACGGTGATGTGGGCGGGGGTTTCTGAGGAATACAAATAACCTCCGGGATTTTTCAGCTTTGGCGAGCATCTGGAATAACTAGTGAATTACAACTCTATTGTACCACAATTGGCACAATGATTTTTACAGGATGTAGAATCTATGTTGAACCACCATTTAGCGGGGTTGCTAAGGCTCGGGTCCCTTTCTTGGGCCGGGCATCAAGTACATGTATCTTTACCGATTAACCAATTTCTAAACACTGGAGTAGATCCTAAAGAGATTCCATTTCCTCATGAATTTATCTTGAATCGGGATCTTTTGGCTCAATTTTATCCCAGTTTTGCCGAAGGAGCAACCCCATTTTTTACCTTGAATTGGTCAAAATATGCCGAATTTCTTACTTTTCATGGCGGATTAGATCCAATAACTTGGGGTCTATGGCTGACCGATATTGCACACCATCATTTAGCTATTGCAATTCTTTTCCTGATCGCGGGGCACATGTATAGGACCAACTGGGGGATTGGTTATGGTCTAACAGATATTTTAGAGGCTCATAAAGGTCTATTTACAGGTCAAGGCCATAAAGGATTATATGAGATCCTAACAACATCATGGCAGTCTCAATTATCGCTTAACCTAGCTATGTTAGGATCTTTACTATTATTGTAGCTCATCATCTGTATTCCATGCCCCCTTATCCATATCTAGCTACTGACTATGGTACACAACTATCATTGTTCACACACCACATGTGGATTGGTGGATTTCTCATTGTTGGCGCTGCTGCACATGCAGCCATTTTTATGGTAAGAGACTATGATCCAACTACTCGATACAACGATCTCTTAGATCGTGTCCTTCGGCATCGCGATGCAATCATATCACATCTCAACTGGGTATGTATATTTCTAGGATTTCACAGTTTTGGTTTGTATATTCATAATGATACCATGAGTGCTTTAGGGCGTCCACAAGATATGTTTTCAGATACCGCGATACAATTACAACCTATCTTTGCTCAATGGATACAAAACACCCATGCCTTAGCACCCGGCGAAACAGCCCCTGGTGCAATAGCAAGCACCAGTTTGACTTGGAGGAGTGTTGCTTTAGTGGCAGTGGGCGGAAAAGTTGCTTTGTTACCTATTCCATTAGGAACCGCGGATTTTTTGGTACATCACATTCATGCATTCACGATTCATGTGACGATATTGATACTCCTGAAAGGAGTTCTCTTTGTTTGTAGCTCGCGTTTGATACCAGATAAAGCAAATCTTAGGTTTCGTTTCCCTTGTGATGGTCCTGGAAGAGGGGGGACATGTCAAGTATCCGCTTGGGATCATGTCTTCTTAGGACTACTCTGCATGTACAATGCAATTTCGGTAGTAATATTCCATTTTAGTTGGAAAATGCAGTCAGATCTTTAGGGTAGTATAAGTGATCAGGGGGTAGTAACTCATATTACAGGAGGAAACTTTGCACAGAGTTCCATTACGATTATTGGGTGGCTCTGCGATTTTTGATGGGCACAGGCATCCCAGGTAATTCAGTCTTATGGTTCCTCATTATCTGCATATGGCCTTTTTTTCCTAGGTGCTCATTTTGTATGGGCTTTTAGTTTAATGTTTCTATTCAGCGGGCGTGGTTATTGGCAAGAACTTATTGAATCCATCGTTTGGGCTCACAATAAATTAAAAGCTGCTCCTGCTACTTAGCCTAGAGCCTTGACCATTGTACAAGGACGCGCTGTAGGAGTAACTCATTACCTACTAGGTGGAATTGCCACAACATGGGCATTCTTCTTAGCAAGAATTATTGTAGTAGGATAATGGCTAGGAGGATTTGAAAGGCATTATGGCATTAAGATTTCCAAGGTTTAGCTAAGGCTTAGCTCAGGACCCCACTACTCGTCGTATTCGGTTTGGTATTGGTACCGTACATGACTTCGAGAGTCATGATGATACTACTGAGGAACGTCTTTATCAAAATATTTTTGCTTCTCACTTCGGGCAATTAGCAATAATTTTTCTGCGGACTTCCGGAAATGTCTTTCATGTAGCTTGGCAAGGAAATTTTGAGGCATGGGTACAGGACCCTTTACATGTAAGACCTATTGCTCATGCAATTTAGGATCCTCATTTTGGTCAATCGGCCGTGGAAGCTTTTTCTCGGGGAGGTGCTCTTGGCCCGGTGAATATCGCTTATTCTGGTGTTTATCAGTGGTGGTATACAATCGGTTTACGCACTAATGAGGATCTTTATACTGGAGCTCTTTTTCTACTATTTCTTTCCGCCATATCTTTAATAGTGGGTTGGTTACACCTACAACCGAAGTGGAAACCGAGCGTTTCGTGGTTCAAAAATGACGATTCTCGTTTGAATCATCATTTGTCAGGACTGTTTGGAGCAAGCTCCTTGGCTTGGACAGGGCATTTAGTACATGTCGATATTCCTGGATCTAGGGGGGAGTATGTTCGATGGAATTTCTTAGATGTATTGCCGCATCCCCAAGGGTTAGGCCCACTTTTTACGGGTCAGTGGAATCTTTATGCGCAAAACCCCGATTCAAGTAGTCATTTATTTGGTACCTCCCAAGGATCAGGAACTGCCATTCTAACCCTTCTCGGGGGATTCCATCCACAAATGCAAAGCTTATGGCTGACCGATATTGCTCATCATCATTTAGCTAGTGCATTTATTTTTCTCGTTGCTGGTCATATGTATAGAATGAATTTCGGGATTGGGCACAGTATAAAAGATCTTTTAGAAGCACATATTCCTCCGGGAGGACGTTTGGGGCGCGGGCATAAGGGTCTTTATGACACAATCAATAATTCGCTTAATTTTCAATTAGGCCTTGCTCTAGCCTCTTTAGGGGTTATTACTTCCTTGGTAGCTCAACACATGTACTCTTTACCTACTTATGCATTTATAGCGCAAGATTTTACTACTCAAGCTGCGTTATATACTCATCACCAATACATCACGGGATTCATCATGACGGGAGCTTTTGCTCACGGAGCTATCTTTTTTATTAGAGATTACAATCCGGAACAGAATGAGGATAATGTATTGGCAAGAATGTTAGACCATAAGGAAGTTATTATATCCCATTTAAGTTGGGCCAGCTTGTTTCTGGGGTTCCATACTTTGGGACTTTATGTTCATAATGATGTCATGCTTGCTTTTGGTACTCCGGAGAAACAAATCTTGATCGAACCGATATTTGCCCAATGGATACAATCTGCTCATGGTAAAACTTCATATGGATTCGATGTACTTTTATCTTCAACGGATGGCCCTGCATTCAATGCAGGTCAAAGCATATGGTTGCATGGCTGATTAAGTGTTGTTAATGAGAATAGTAATTCTCTATTCTTAACAATAGGCCCTGGAGACTTTTTGGTTCATCATGCTATTGCTCTAGGTTTACATACAACTACATTGATCTTGGTAAGGGGGGCTTTAGATGCACGGGGTTCTAAGTTAATGCTAGATAAAAAGGATTTCGGTTATAGTTTTCCTTGCGACGGTCCGGGCCGGGGCGGTACTTGTGATATTTCGGCTTGGGACGCGTTTTATTTGGCAGTTTTCTGGATGTTAAATACCATTGGGTGGGTTACTTTTTATTGGCATTGGAAACACATCACGTTATGGCAGGGTAACGTTTCACAGTTTAATTAATCTTCCACTTATTTGATGGGATGGTTAAGAGATTATCTATGGTTAAACTCTTCCCAACTTATCAATGGGTATAACACGTTTGGTATGAATAGTTTATTAGCCTGGGCGTGGATGTTCTTATTTGGACATCTTGTTTGGGCTACTGGATTTATGTTTTTAATTTCCTGGCGGGGGTATTGGCAAGAATTGATTGAAACTTTAGCGTGGGCTCACGAACGCACACCCTTGGCTAATTTGATTCGATGGAGAGATAAACCAGTGGCCCTTTCCATTGTGCAAGCACGATTGGTTGGATTAGCCCACTTCTCTGTAGGTTATATATTCACTTATGCGGCTTTCTTGATTGCCTCTACATCGGGCAAATTTGGTTAATTCTTTCTGTCTTGTATCCGCGCGATAATATCATTTCTTTCGGTAGAGAAGGGGTATGCCTTCTTATATTTCTACAGCTATATTTCTACATCTAGGATCTGACTTGTATCATTGCTAATAATAGGGATGGAACCACTATGGCAAGGCAAAGTTTGATTCAGAGGGAAAAGAAAAGGCACAAATTGGAACAAAAATATCATTTGATTCGTCTATCCTCAAAAAAAGAAATAAACAAAGCTCCATCGTTGAGCGATAAATGGAAAATTCATGGAAAGTTACAATCCTCACCGCGTAATAGTGCAC
Organism: Citrus medica; assembly: GCA_002013955.2. Classification (NCBI taxonomy): domain Eukaryota; kingdom Viridiplantae; phylum Streptophyta; class Magnoliopsida; order Sapindales; family Rutaceae; genus Citrus; species Citrus medica. Next base: position 272,662 of record MKYO02023677.1, on the reverse strand, counting down.
CTACCCGTCTTCATCGACGTTGTTTTTTGACCGGAAGGCCGAGAGCTAACTATCGAGACTTTGGACTATCCGGACACATACTTCGTGAAATGGTTCATGCGTGTTTGTTGCCGGGGGCAACAAGATCAAGTTGGTAAGGATTAAAATATCCTTCATTTTTATTTTTTCGATTGATTTCTATGATCTATCATCATAGAGGCGGCCCCTTTACCATTCTGTACAAATAGGCTATTCTATTTGTACGGGTATGGAAAAGGGGCGCATTCAATCCTTGTTTATTTCTTAGTTCTTCCCAGTCCTTCTCTTCATCGCGGGGTAGAGCAGTTTGGTAGCTCGCAAGGCTCATAACCTTGAGGTCACGGGTTCAAATCCTGTCTCCGCAACATTTTTTATTTTTGACAAAAAAAGAGGTTTGATTCTATTAACTATTAATTAATTAAATTAATTAGCACTTTTCTCTTTTTTTTTTTTTCTTGGGGTGGAAAGATAGAACCACTATACTATCACAGTCAACTATAAGAAGTCGTTTATCCTATTAACTACATTACTTTACCTTGGCGGATAGCGGGAATCGAACCCGCGTCTTCTCCTTGGCAAAGAGAAATTTTACCATTCGACTATATCCGCATTTTTTCCTTGAAATGGCTGGAAAATCTTTATCCAGAGTTAGGCCAGATACTCTCTTCAGGGTAATTCCATCAAATTCCACTACCAAACCAATTTAAACCAATTTAAATGAAAGCCAAGTACATATTGCAATTTTCAATATTAATTAATATTCATTATTGAATAGTTTTCAATATTTTATTTCTATTAATTATTATATTACTATTTATTTCTAATATATAGATATTTTTCTATTAATAATATATATTTCTATTATTAGATAATTATATTATCTTTATCAGAATTCTATTAAATAGATTCTAATTATCTAATTTCGATTATTATTATTTTTTAATCTTATTTTTTTTTATAATAATATAATTTTTCGTTCTATCTAATAATAGAATTTTAAATAATAGAATTTTATTGTTTATTTTTCATTCTAGTTCCAGAAGTTTGACCCCTCCCACGAATTTTTGTGTTTTTTTTTTATTTGCATTTTGGAGACTTATAGTGAATTTTAATGTGTCTCACAACCCGAAAAATTCGTGGGAGGGACATTTCATTGTTGGATTGGGAACAAATAGATTTAAGAAATGAGAGAGTTAAGGATACCCACCGGAAAGACTAATCTAATCCACAATGATGTACCAGAAAATACGACATTTTTGTTACTCGACCAACCATTCGGAGAAGCAAATACAACGGGTACACTAATCAGTAAGATTGATGAAGTATTGAACCGGTAGCTAACTTTTTCTAAGTAATGGGAAAGAGGACCGAAACATGCCACTGAAAGACTCTACTGAGACTAAGATGGGCTGTCAAGAACATAGAAGAGGTAGGATGGGCGGTTGGTCAGATCTAGTATGGATCGTACATGGACGGTAGTTGGAGTCGGCGGGTCTCTTAGGGTTCCCTCATCTGGGATCCCTAGGGAAGAGGATCAAGTTGGCCCTTGCGAACAGCTTGATGCACTATCTCCCTTCAACCCTTTGAGCGAAATACGACAAAAGGAAGGAAAAACCATGGACCGACCCCATCGTCTCCACCCCGGAGGAACTATGAGATCACCCCAAGGACGCCTTCGGTATCCAGGGGTCGCGGACCGACCATAGAACCCTGCTCAATAAGTGGAATGCATTAGTTGTCCACGCTCAGGTTGGGCAATAAGGGTCGGAGAAGGGCAATTACTCATTCTTAAAACCATCATTCTTAAGACCAAAGAGTAGGGGCGAAAAAGGGGGAAAGCTCTCCGTTCCTGGTTCTCCTATAGTTGGATCCTCCAGAACCATAAGAATCCTTAGTTAGAATAGGATTCCAACTCAGTACCTTTTGAGAGGAGTTGCTCTTTGGAG
>MKYO02023677.1:237803-265507 GCA_002013955.2 Citrus medica | reverse complement strand
GTCGGACCAATCACTTCCCCAAAGAGTCCTCTACTTTCGTCTTTCGGCCTATTTTTATTTTATAGCAATTTCTATAATAGATTTCGATTTTAGAATAGAATGGCGATTAGAATGAGCGATTGATGGACGAATCAAAAAATGCTATTGGTATGGGATCAGAAAAGGTGGAAAGATCCTTTACTTTAGAGTTAGTCATCCCATTCCATTATATTGACAATTTCAAAAAACTGTTCATACATAACTATGATGGCAGTCGGGCAAATATGCCCCCATCGTCTAGCGGTTCAGGACATCTCTCTTTCAAGGAGGCAGCGGGGATTCAACTTCCCCTGGGGGTAGGGTACTACGAAAGGAAGTTGATCATGGATTATAAATAAGCCTAGACTTTATTCTTCCTGGGTCGATGCCCGAACGGTTAATGGGGACAGACTGTAAATTCGTTGGCAATATGTCTACGCTGGTTCAAATCCAGCTCGGCCCAATAATTCGCTGATCCACCAGGAAATTATATAACCCCCTTTCCTTTGTTTTCCAGAAATGCCAGATACGAAAGACTCAAGAATAAAAAGAGTCAAATTCTCTGATAGATCCCTACCGCTATTTAGTTATTTTGTTTGCTCCATTTATTTATTTTGTTTACTCCATTTATTTGTTCCCATAAATTCTGATCTTGCTAATAATGATCTAGATTCATATCAGGATCATGAAATCGAAAGCATAAAGTCTAATGAAAAGAATAAAGTAACGCAAAAAAAGACTCTTTTTTTTTTTCATTGGGACATTGAAAAACGAATTATCAATTGATTTGGCAATAACGAAAGGAATCCGTGCCGCTCTCACTAAAGTAAAGTGTATATCCGTGTGTATATCAATATCTCACTCACGTCTCGGTTCCAACACGTCGATATTTATCTAAATATAAATGAAATTGTTTGAATGAAATCATAAAAATAGGTATTCAGTACATTTTACCGCCCCGGGATTGTAGTTCAATTGATCAGAGCACCGCCCTATCAAGGCGAAAGTTGCGGGTTCGAGCCCCGTCAGTCCCGACGGATCCAAATCCAATAAAAAAAAAAACATCAATATATCTCGCCGTTTCTGTTAAACTGGGGCAAAATAAAATGGTAGAATTTCATGCCTACTGCTCTCCTTTGCTCTTTTTTCTTTTTCATTTCTCTTTCTCATCAACCAGTACCGATTGATGAGAAAGAGACATGTGCGAATTGCTACAATTATTGGTAGCATCATATTCAGGATTCCAAGAGCTACCGTAGGGGGTCTGGTTTTTTTTACTGTCCCCAATCTGTGCATGGAATGGAATTGAGTACCATATCGTTCCCGGGAGCGTATACACAACTGAATTTAAGATCGTTACTTTGATAGAATACTTTTAAGATTAAGATTCAAAGTATCTTCTTTTCTGGTTTCTAGTTTGGCTAACTTAAATTACTAGTTTGAATTTGTTTGAATTTGAAAGAATTTATCTCATTCAAATTTCACGCCGAACTTTTGAGGGATACGTTCTAGTACTAATCCAAGGGAGGGGGGATGATATTCTTAATAAAATAAAGATCAAGCAAGGCGACAACCCCTCCCGAAGAGGGAATGAATAATCTTTTTTAAGCGTATTGCCAAAGAAGAATAAACTCTAAATAAATCTAAATAAAATAGTCAATTTTATGAAATATTCGATTCTTTTCTACTGGGACTCGTCTTTATCACACTTCTTTTTCGTTTTTTTTTAATGATATAATTTTCTTGAAAAAAAAAAAAAAGAAAAATGAAAAGGGGTTTAGAACTTAACCCCTTCCCTTTTTCTTTTTCTATTTCGTTTCGATTGTTTGTTTGGTTTTTTTCTAAACCCTTTGTAAACAAGGAAAGTGTAAAGCGGTTAGGGGGTTGTACAAGTACGGCGGTCGATTATAGAAAAGACAGACTGGAAAAGACTGGTAAATAAAAAAAGTATTAGTATTCAAAAAGTATTAGTATTAAAGTAAAGGAATTCTTTTGATTGAATCAGGAATCAAAGTTTGTATTTGGTGTGTGGATAAAAGAGCTGCCTATGTTATACTATTGAATTCTCGATGATGAATCGACTTGACTGTCAAATATTGTTATTCATGATATTGATCCCATTCGCTATCATCGAAATGTAATTCATCCCATTGAATTTACAAGCGAAATGGTTATCATCTCTATGGGATTAAAAGTTATTGCGAAGTAAAAAAAACCAAACAATGAGACTATGGAAGTAAATATTCTCGCATTTATTGCTACTACACTGTTCGTTCTAGTTCCTACTGCGTTTTTGCTTATAATATACGTAAAAACGGTCAGTCAAAGTGATTAATTTGAACGAAACTTGACTTCTTAGTTCTTATCAAGGATTTAAGAAAAAAAACTCAATTTCATGTCTTAGTCTTAAATGAAACCAACGGACTAGAATCAGCAGTAGCCTATGAGATTCGATAGTAAGGTATAAAGATTCATATATGAATCTTTCTACCATACTATCTATTTTTATTATTTTTATGTATAAAGATAGAAACTGAATAGAGATCAATCTACAATATGGATATGGATCCTTATACATGTTAATAGATACATAGTATCTCAATTCTATTTCTTTGCTTCGTCTATTTGTATTTTCTTTTTGTTCATTCCAATCAATCTGAAATAATCGAAAGGCTGCTCTTATGATTTTCAAATTTATTTATTTCTGATTATTTTCAATATGAATCTCGGTATCCATTAAAAAAAGAATCAAATCGATGAAAGAAAAACAAATTTGGGCAGATATTACTAAAAGAAAATCAAGTTAATAAAAGAAAATGAAATATGAAAGAAATAAAGTAATCGCTTTTTTTAGCATTCCGAAGAAGTCGTTGATTGAGCAGTTGATAGATGATCCAAGGAGTTCTATTCTATAACTTCTTCCGATTTCAAAAAGGGGTACCTCGGCGATTGTCAACCCTGGAGCCATGATATGAAACGGGTCAATAAAGCATAGCAGAAAGCAAATTTCTAAAATACTCAAATAATAAAAAATAATAAAATCGGTGGTAAGTGCGAAATATGTGACTTGACCAAGGCACAATCTTATTATTATTAACTATTCAAATTAAATCGTGAACCCTTTCTTTTCTCTTTGAACAGTCCAATAAAAAAAAAGGGGGTCCGGTTTTCCGCGTTCTTCCCCATTGTCCATTGAGAACTCTGGCAAGGGCCGGTTCAGAAAAACCAAATAGAAAATCTAGGAAGACTTCGGTTGGAATAAAATTCCTATGATCTGTATCCCCCTTCCTTTCAAAATAGAAATAGGAGAATTTTGGAAATATCGATTTGATTTGGATTCTGAAAGAGCATTATTCATATATATTATGAATTGTATTCGAGTCATAATAGAATCGAATACAATTACCTCGCCAGAATCCAAGCCAATAGAATTCCGAAATGAAGGTATTTTGATTAATTCAATTTCGAAATTCTAAATGGAATTAAATTACTGAATTTAATTATTATATTAATTATTAAATAATTAATATAATTAAAAAGGCTTTGCAGAACGATCTATAAAAAAAGTGATACAGTTTTATTCCCCAACTCAATTAGTAGTATCTCTAGAGTCCACTTCTTCCCCATACTACGAGCGAAAGGGAAAATGTAAAGACTACCATTAAAGCAGCCCAAGCGAGACTTACTATATCCATGTGAATTATGTCCCCTATCTCTATGAATATGAAGAATTGATTCCATTATTGTTTCCTAATAATAGTGGAATCACTGGCGCAGAGTCAAAAAGGGATTCTGGCCCAACGCCCTTGATGAAAGACTCCACTAAATATGAAACGCTCCAATAAATCCACTTAGAACAAGTTCGTATATGATTTCTAGTAGAATCCGGAAAAATGAAACAAAATACACAGTCGCACTTTTCTTTGGAAGTATCAAAGGGAGTGTTACCTAATCTGTAGTAATAATAAGAACTCCTCGTTTTTTTTTGTTGCCCTTTATTATCATTAAGTAAAAGCCAATTATCTGTCCAATCAAATATTGATTGAATGCCCGTGCGTTCAGAGACTCTTATGAGTCTGTATACTGCATACAAAGTATCTCCCGCCCCTTCCATAACGATTAATTCGATTCTCCCTCGGGCTTTTCAATCTAATTCAAGACCCGGTCAGTAGACCCTGCATTAGCAATTAGCAGTGGAAATAAATCAGTAACTCTTGATTTGATATAAAAGCGCTTTTACTACTATAATCTTTCCGTGAATCCTAAATGCAAGGATTAACAACACTTTAAGTTTAAAGAATAGAAAAAAAAAGAACAGAAACCCCAGCTATTTAAAATCACAAAAATGTCAAGAGTCGCGTACTTTGCTAGAAAAGATTCGGCGAGTTAGACCAGCCAAGCAGAATAAGGGATTGCGAGTCTTATCGTTTGTTGATCAGGCGACACCCAGATTTGAACTAGGGAAAAAGGATTTACAGTCCCCCGCCTTACCGCTCGGCCATGCCGCCAAAACGATACAAAATAGATGAAAAAATTCCCCCTTTGCTTGTTTTGTTTGGGGGGGGGTACTCAATGTCTTTTCTTTTTTTTGTGTACGTCCATATAAAATCTCGTTTTTCTTAATTCCTTGCCTAAAAAAAATATGTCCTTTTTTTGGATCGGCTCCGGTTCTTCAATTGATTTTATAGTATCTCACACAACATCTTAATCCCTCTCTTTTCTCTTTCTTTTTTTTCTATTGAAAAATGAAAAACGAAATGTGCATTTTCAGTCACCAAAGCCAAAATTAAGGACAAATTGGAACCATTAACTAGTGATTGCAAATTCGTGACCAACTCTTGGATTTAAATTTAAATTGTAAATTGTGTTTTCTAATGATAGAAGAAAATCAAAATTGATACCTACCTAATCAATATTGGTTTTTTCTATAAAAAAAAAGCCTTCTCCATTTCAATTATAACAGCAATTATTAGTATATGTAAAGCCCAAACATAAATCGTTTCGCGGCTAGCTTATTGGTTATCTTATCTGTGTCTGATGCCTCTCTATAGGGAATTTTCCAAAAATTGTCGTACAACAATTTAGATTGAAGAGAAAATTGAAATTTTGATAGAGCACGATATGCGCTGTCCCGAAGCGAACTATGCAATAAAGGGGGGCAATGTATATATCTATGTCGGCACGGGTTTACTAAATACAAGCCGTCTTACGCACTTCAATCCTATTCAAAAAATTCGACTAAAAAAAGAAAAAGGTGGTTCTTCGCAAATCATTTTTTGAACAGTGGAATCCACGAAAAAGGTAAGTGCTAAAAAAATGAGCTTTACGCTGGTATATTGTGTCTGATTCTTATGTCTTTATCTTAGCGAATAGATCAAATCACGACGTTTATTTTTCTGGTATCCTAACGGATTGGAATATCATAATAATGGTATAAATTGAATTATTTTTTTGATTCTATACAAAACTCCGTAAGTCTAAGTGGAATTTATCGCTTCCTTTCCATTTGGATCTGTCTCTTAGAAATTCCAATTTTATTAAGTATAAAATCATCCTTTTTCCCCCGTTCATACGTATTTCATACATTCCATCTATATGGAGTTGGGTAAAATTTCATTCGATTCAGTAAACAGAATCTAAATTCCAGCATTCTACATCGATTCATATGAATCGATGCAGAATGATAAACGAATGGGATTTTTTGATAAATGGGAAATTCAAAATGCTCGGAGATGGAAATGCAGGAATGTCTACAATACCTGGGTTGAATCAGATACAATTTGAAGGATTTTGTAGGTTCATTGATCAGGGCTTAACAGAAGAGCTTTATAAGTTTCCAAAAATTGAAGATACAGATCAAGAAATTGAATTTCAATTATTTGTGGAAACATATCAATTGGTAGAACCCTTGCTAAAAGAAAGAGATGTTGTATATGAATCATTCACGTATTCTTCTAAATTATATGTATCCGCAGGATTAATTTGGAATAGCCGAGGGGACATGCAGGAACAAACTATTTTTATTGGAATCATTCCTCTAATGAATTCTTTGGGAACTTCTATAGTAAACGGAATATACAGAATTGGGCCATAATGGAATTTCGGTCTATACAGGCACCATAATATCTTATTGGGGGGGAAGATTAGAATTAGCGATTGATAGAAAAGCAAGGATATGGGCTCGTGTGAGTAGGAAATAGAAAGTATCTATTCTAGTTCTATCAGCAGCTATGGATTTGAATCTACGAGAAATTCTAGAAAATATTTGTTACCCTGAAATTTTCTTGTCTTTCCTGACGAATAAGGAGAAAAAAAAATTGGATCAAAAGAAAATGCCATTTTGGAGTTTTATCAACAATTTGCTTGTGTAGGCGGAGCTCCGGTATTTTCGGAATCCTGATGTAAGGAATTACAAAAGAAATTTTTTCACCCAAGATGTGAATTAGGAAAGATTGGTAGACGAAATATGAACCAGAGATTGAATCTGAATATACCTCAGAACAATACATTTTTGTTACCATGAGATGTATTGGCAGCTGTCGATCATTTGATTGGACTGAAATTTGGAATGGGTACACTTGACGATATGAGTCATTTGAAAAATAAATATATTTGGTCTGCCACGAATCTTTTACAAGATCAATTCGGATTGGCCTTGGTTTGGTTAGAAAATGTGATTAGAGGAACTATGTGGAGCAATTAGGCATAAATTGATGCCAACTCCTCAAAATTTGGTAACTTCAACTCCCTTAACAACCACTTATGATTCTTTTTTTGGATTACATCCATTATCTCAAGTTTTGCATCGAACTAATCCATTGACACAAATTGTTCATGGGAGAAAATTGAGTTATTTGGGCCCCGGAGGATTGACAGGGCGAACTGCGAGTTTTCGGGTACGAGATATCCATCCTAGTCACTATGGCCGCATTTGTCCAATTGACACGTCCGAAGGAATCAATGTTGGACTTATTGGATCCTTAGCAATTCATGCGAGAATTGGTTATTGGGGGTCTCTAGAAAGCCCGTTTTATGAAATCTTTGAAAAATCAAAAACAGTACGGATGCTTTATTTATCACCAAGTAGAGATGAATACTATATGGTAGCGGCAGGAAATTCTTTGGCACTGAATCAGGGTAGTCCGGAAGAACAGGTTGTTCCGACTCGATACCGTCAAGAGTTCCTGACTATTGCGTGGGAACAGGTTCATCTTCGAAGTATTTTTCCCTTCCAATATTTTTCTATTGGGGCTTCCCTCATTCCTTTTATCGAGCATAATGATGCGAATCGGGCTTTAATGAGTTCTAATATGCAACGCCAAGCAGTTCCGCTCGTTCGGTCCGAGAAGTGCATTGTTGGAACTGGGTTGGAACCTCAAGTGGCTCTAGATTCAGGGGTTCCCGCTATAGCCGAACACGAGGGAAAGATCATTTATACCGATATTGACAAGATTTTTTTATCTGGAAACGGTAATACATATAGTATCCTATTAATTATGTATCAACGTTCAAACAAAAATACTTGTATGCATCAAAAACCCCAGGTTGGGCGGGGTAAATGCATTAAAAAGGGCCAAGTTTTAGCGGATGGTGCCGCTACAGTTGGCGGCGAACTCACTTTAGGGAAAAACATATTAGTAGCTTATATGCCATAGGAAGGCTACAATTTTGAGGATGCAGTACTTATAAGCAAACGTCTGGTATATAGAGATATTTATACTTCTTTTCACATACGAAAATACGAAATTCAGACTCATGTGACAAGTCAAGGTCCCGAAAGGATCACTAATGAAATACCACATCTAGAAGCCCTGTTACTCCGCAATTTAGACAAAAATGGAATTGTGATGCTGGGATCTTGGGTAGAGATCGGCGATATTTTAGTAGGTAAATTAACGCCTCAGGCAGCGAAAGAATCATCGTATGCTCTGGAAGATAGATTATTACGGGCCATACTTGGCATTCAGGTATCCACTTCAAAGGAAACTTGCCTAAAACTACCTATAGGTGGTAGGGGTCGCGTTATTGATGTGAGATGGGTCCAGAAAAAGGGGGGTTCTAGTTATAATCCAGAAACGATTTGTGTATATATTTCACAGAAACGTGAAATCAAAGTAGGTGATAAAGTAGCTGGAAGACATGGAAATAAGGGTATCGTTTCAAAAATTTTGGCTAGACAGGATATGCCTTATTTGCAAGATGGAAGGCCTGTTGATATGGTTTTCAACCCACTAGGAGTACCCTCGCGAATGAATGTAGGACAGATATTTGAATGCTCGCTCGGGTTAGCTGGGGTCTGCTAAATCAACATTATCGAATAGCACCTTTTGATGAGAGATATGAACAAGAGGCTTCGAGAAAACTCGTGTATTCTGAATTATATGAAGCCAGTAAGCAAACCGCGAATCCATGGGTATTTGAGCCGAAATACCCGGGAAAAAGCAGAATATTTAATGGACGAATGGGAGATCCTTTTGAAGAACCTGTTCTAATAAGAAAGCCTTATATCTTGAAATTAATTCATCAAGTTGATGATAAAGTACACGGACGTTCCAGTGGGCATTATGCACTTGTTACCCAACAACCCCTCAAAGGAAGGTCCAAACATGGGGGACAACGGGTAGGAGAAATGGAGGTTTGGGCTCTATAGGGCTTCGGTGTTGCTCATATTTTACAAGAGATGCTTACTTCTAAATCTGATCATATTAGAGTGCGCCAAGAAGTACTTGGTACTACAATCATTGGAGAAACAATACCTAACCCGGAAGATGCTCCAGAATCTTTTTGATTGCTCGTTCGAGAACTACGATCTTTGGCTTTGGAACTGAATCATTTTCTTGTATCTGAGAAAAACTTCTAGCTTAATAAGAAGGAAGCTTAATCATAATGAATAAAAAATTTTCTTCTATGATTGATCGATATAAACATCAACAACTCCGAATTGGATCAGTTTCTCCTCAACAAATACGCGCTTGGGCCAATAAAATCCTACCTAATGGAGAGATAATTGGAGAAGTGACAAAACCCTATACTTTTCATTACAAAACCAATAAACCGGAAAAAGATGGATTATTTTGTGAAAGAATTTTTGGGCCTATTAAAAGTGGAATTTGTGCTTGTGGAAATTATCGAATAATCGGAGATGAAAAAGAAGACCCGCAATTTTGTGAACAATGTGGGGTTGAATTTGTTGATTCTCGGATACGAAGATATCAAATGGGATACATAAAACTGGGATGCCCAGTAACCCACGTGTGGTATTTGAAACGTCTTCCTAGTTATATCGCGAATCTTTTAGATAAACCTCTTAAAGAATTAGAAGGCCTAGTATATTGCGATGTGTGATTTGATCGAAATTTTGATTTTACAGATTAGAAATATGAAACTGTCATCCCAGGCAATCGAATTGGGATGCCCTGAACCTGACATGTCTCTTTGGAGGAGTCACATGAAGCTCAGACCGATGGGTGTATTCAATACTCCCCCCAAAAACGAAAAAGGGGAATTGGTCTATGGTCGATTTAGTAAAAAATAAATAAGAATTTCTAGTTGTACCTCATGAAAAAAAAAATTCTGTTAGTAAGCAAATATGTCATGGTTAGGGGAGTATATACATCGTATATAGGCTTTAAGTATATCGTGGCATAACCGTTGAGGTAAAGCAGGACCTAAAAGATCGAAAGGAACGATACATAGAAAAAAAAATCCCTTATGAATTCCAAGGCACTTCTTTCCTTTAATTTATTTAATTTAATAATTTAAGGTAAGGGGATTTGTCATTCGGGGGGAAGTAGACTACTCAAGAATTTCACATTTCAGTTTCGTAATTTATAATTGAATAAAGAATTTCGAAAATCTCAATAAAAGGAAAAGAAGAATGAATCAATGAAATGTTGCTTGGTCTTTACTGGGAACTTGAGTAAGGAGTAGTTGTTTTGGGTATGGGGTTTTTTATAGAATTTGAAAGCGAGAATCCCTTTCTTTATCCTTATTTGGCGTAACTACTTGAGCCGGATGAGAAGAAACGCTCATGTCCGATTTTGATGGGGGGGGAGATCCCATAGGATAGGGTCCTATCCCAATTTTTCTTTTGCTAGGCCTATAGCGAAAAAACCGACTTTTTTACGATTACGCGGTTCATTCAAATATGAAATACAATCCTGGAAATACAGTATCCCACTTTTTTTACTACCCAAGGTTTCGATAAATTTCGTAACCGAGAAATTTGTACTGGAGTAGTTGCTATCCGGGAACAATTAGCCGATCTAGATTTGTGAATTATTCTAGATAATTCCTTGTTAGAATGGAAAGAATTAGGGGAAGAAGGGCCAGCCGGTAATGACTGGGAAGATCGAAAATTTGGACGAAGAAGGGATTTTTTGGTTAGACGCATGGAATTAGCTAAGCATTTTCTTCGAACAAATATAGAACCGGAGTGGATGGTTTTATGTCTATTACCTGTTCTTCCTCCCGAGTTGAGGCCTATCATTCAAACAGATGGAGGTAAACTAATGAGTTCAGATATTAATGAACTCTATAGAAGAGTTATCTATCGGAACAATACTCTGATCCACCTATTAACAACAAGTAGATCTACGCTAGGGGAATTAGTAATGTGTCAGGAGAAATTGGTACAAGAAGCCGTGGATACGCTTCTTGATAATGGAAGCCGTGGACAACCAATGAGGGATGGTCATAATAAGATTTATAAGTCATTTTCATATGTAATTGAAGAAAAAGAGGGAAGATTTCATGAGACTCTGCTTGGCAAACTGGTCGATTATTCGGGGCGGTCTGTCATTGTTGTGGGCCCCTTACTTTCATTACATCAATGTGGATTGCCTCGCAAAATCGTAATAGAGCTTTTCTAGACTTTTGTAATTTGTGGGCTAATTAGACAACACCTTGCTTCGAACATAGCAGTTGCTAAGAGTAAAATTCAGAAAAAATGGCCGATAATCTAGGAAATACTGCAGGAAGCTATGCAGGGACATCCAGTATTGCTGAATAGAGCGCCTACTCTGCATAGATTGGGCGTACAAGCATTCCAACCCATTTTAGTGGAAGGGCGCGCTATTTGTTTACATCCATTAGTTTGTAAGTGAAATACTAACTAGGCAGCCCAAGAGTGGGGTGAATTGGGATTTTAAAATTTACGCTAAGCTATCCACACAAAAAAACAATCTAATGCCTTAATAAATTCGAAAACAATAAATTCAATGAAAGGACAATAATAAATGAGCAAGGGAAGAGAAAGCAAACTCAAGGATTTTTACGTGGTTCGGCAATCCCTGCCTACGTCCACGCCTCCAAGCACACCGGGCTTGAGAATTTCACTATCCGAGCCTTTCCAAGGCTTCAAACATTTACAATTGACTTCAAGGTGTCAATGAACCTTTACAACAAGAGATTATCTCTCCAATCTCTTCACCCCAAGTGTTTCTCACACTTGTACACTCACAATTTGATGAAAAATGAAAAATATAACAATGAATCTCTCCTTAAGAGTGGATATACAACTTGAAGAACAAAGATGATTTAATAAATAATGAGTTACGAAATTGAAGCTCAATATATGTTGTGTGCACTTGTTTATGCTTGCTTAGATTACCAAAAATGAATGGTTTTGAGTTTATATAGTTTGAGCTCAAAAACTAGCCGCTATGCACATTTTGGTCATACCCGGCTTGCCGTTTATGGACATCCAGTTAGCCGCTTAATGTTACTGTTAAGGCAAAATTTTGAATTTTAAAATATCTGGCATGCCGCTTGCGAAATCCAGTAAGCCGTTTATGCTCCAGAGGCTTACTGTCCAAAATCCGGTTTGCCGTTTAACCATATCTGATAAGCCGCTTTCAATTCGGATACATTCTGCCCAACATCCGGCTTGCCGGTTTTTCACATCCGGTAAGCCGCTTGATACAGTAACCTGTACAGTGCACTATTTTCTAAAATTATAGTTTGACCCAAAACTTTATAAAACTGTATTACGGCCCAAAAAGTTATAAAACTTTACAAATAAGTCCAATTTCAGAATTTCTAAGTAATGCTTTGTTAATCTCAAAACTTTCAATAAGTCCTTCACCAAAATTTCAAGCAATACTTGTTTATTTCAAAATTTTCAAAATTCTTTCAATTAAACCATAAACTTTGAAAAACAATCAATTTCATAAAATCATTTTTCCATTAAATATGAAACATTTATAATGTGAAAATAATGATTTATTTAAAAAGAATATTAAATAATTTGAGCTTAAAAGATTAATCATTCTTAATCTTGTTTGTTATCATCAAAATCAATATTATGGAAACATATATGTTAATAATCTCCCCCTTTTTGATGATGATAAACATTTCATGTATTTAATCTTCCCCTAAATATAATCTTCTTTTACAATTTGCCAATTAACTAAATTAACATATTTAAATACATGGATTTTTCTCCCCCTCATCATCAAAAAGAAAAACTTAATTGGCAAAAACAAAAGTAGCAAATTTTTATAAATTTGAAAACATATATGCTTCTCCCCCTTCATCATAAAAAAAAGAAAACGTAAAGGAAAAGAATAAAAGTAGCAAATTTGTTACCCATGTTGTTTGAATAGAAATTTTGAAAGAATCTCCTCCTAACAATAAGCATCACCTTAAATACAAATTTAGTAATATTACTCACAAGTTATCATCATCATATAATCCATCAACCATAAAATGATCATGAACTATTATTCCATTAATTACCAAATCTCATAACATAAATTTATCATATAAAATACCCATGTAATCAAATCATCATATCTCAAAATCATCATCATAATCAAATATCAATTATCAAAACAATTACTCAAAATGCATATTATTCTCCTTCTTTTGACCATATCGAAATGAGATATTACTTTATCTCCTCCTTTGGACAATAAAAAAATTCAAAATGCATATTATCCAAAATCATATTACATGCTCCCCCTAAATATATGGTCAATTTAAAATTTTAAAAAATGATTTTATCCAAAAACATATCATATTTATCTCCCCCTATCAATATCAAAACCTCAAATCAAGCACATTAATTCAAAATTATCCAACACATAAGTAAAGAACATGACATATAACTATATCAAATCCATATAATTCAAAATAGACATATAATCCAAAATCATAACAAACATCCATATAATCCAAAAAAAAAATAGTAAATGTTGGTGTGTTCAAATACAAGCATAAAGGATTAGAAGTGTAAAAGGATGAGATTGATGGATTTTGGAATGAAATCAAGTGAGGAGTAATCGGCTTTTAGTGAGAGAGAGAGAACCGGAATGCCGAAAAGAGAGAGGAAGAGGAATAGTGTTAAAAGCTTCGAATCTTGCAGGATTTCATTACTGGCTAGCCGGTTATAGGGCAGTGACTTGAAAACCGAAAACGGTCTGCCGGATTTGAGATCCGGTTGGCCGGATATGAACCCGAGAGAAAAAAGCAAGAATTCAGCTTGCAAGTTTTGATAACCGGTAGACCGGTTGTGAGGTAGTGAGTCCCCTTCCAAATTCAGTTTCCAGATTGAAGAACCGGTAGACCGGTTATGAGGCAGAGATGAAGCTTAGCAAATCCGGTTTTCCAGATTGAAAATTCGGTTATCCGATTGTTGTCTTAAGAGCAACCAAAGCCAATCTGGTTTACCGGTTGCTAATATCTGGCTGACCGGTTGTGCTCCAGTGAGCACCAAAATGAATTCAGCTTACCGGTTTTAAATGTTCGGTTATCCGGATTTGGTCCAGAGAGCTCCAAAATGAAAAACAGCTTTCCGGTTGATTAGAAGTGGTATACCGGTTAAGCTTTGGAAAATATTTTTGAAATTTTGTAAGCTCTTAGACTTATATTATACACACCATTTTATTTTTGGCTTAAAAATTGATCAATTTTTAAAAATCATTTAACTTTTCAAAAACGCCAATTAGTGCATGAAACATATATGTATACAAGACCAAACATATGAAATCATATCAAACAATGATGGCGATTTTATAAATGAATGATGACATAACACAATTAACGATACAAGAATTCACACATATAATTCATTCATCATGTATATATTTTACACAATCATGAAACATATAAGCATTCAAAGATTAATAATTCAAGCATATCACTTGTTTATCAAGTTTAGGCGTTACATAATCATCAAAATTAAACAAATCTATCATGATGAGTTGACAAGCTATCATCATAAATATATAACCATGCATTATGATAAAGCACTCAATGTTAAATACAATGATAATTCAATCATGTAAACATATAAGTATACTTTCACAAATTCAAGCTACTATCCATTTATCATGATCCACTCAACAAAACTAATATGGCAAGAATTGTTACCAAAACAATTAAATCATCTTGCCTCATCTTTTTCTCCTAGATCATATTCAAGTGATTATCCTCATAAGCTTTCATCAAGGAACTTCTCCACCATTCCTTGATTGTGGTACCTACAAAGAAAACATTCACGTTGTGCTCTTTGGTACCCAAATACTCTTGGGTCCTTGAATGTTAGATTTAGTTTCTTTTGGAACCCAAATATATTTGACTCCATAATATACATTTCTCTTAACTGGACATCTAAAACTCATATGATCATTTCCATTACAATAATGACAAACAATCTTTTGATCACTTGTGGAGGTAGCCTTAACAAAATAATTCTTATAATATTTTTGTTTCAAATTTGGCTTATACCCAAGTCCTCCTTTCTCAAACACACATTTTTGAGTGCTTAGTAATTTTTCTAAGTTCTTTTGACCTTGTGAATTTTAACACAATTTCGTTGAGCTCATTACTCTTTTTCTTAAGCACTTCATTTTCTTTTATCAATTCATCAACATGTAATTTTTCATGCTCATATGAAGTACTTTGTTTGCATTTCAATGATGCAATTCTATCATGCAACATTTTATTAAATAACTCTAATCCTTTAATCTTTTCATTTAATGAATCATTGCATTTTTGTAAAGCATCCTTTTCATTTTTCAAGTCATCTACATATGATTCTAGATGCTCATGTGAAGTGCCAGATTTCTCATTTGATAATGCAACTCTATCATCCAATGTTTTATTCTCTAATTCTAGGCATTTAATCTTTGCACATAGAGATTCATTTTCATTTTTGAGCTCTACCATTTTCTTTTTAAGACATGCATTCTTTTTACCAATTTTTATCCAATTATCATGCAATTCTTTAAAAGCATCATGTAATTCATCATAAGTAGGAAGATCATTTACTTCATCATGTTCATCATCCGATTCATCTCCAATTGCCATAAGTGCCAAATTCAACACTTCATGAAATTCCTCCTCGTTTGTAGTCTCCATATACACAATTTCAAGTTTTCTCCAAATTTCATAAACATTAGAACAATTTGAAACTCTATGAAATTCCTTTTTATCTAAGGCACAAAATAAAGCATTCATAGCCTTGGAATTTAAAGACATAATTTTCTTATCAAACTCACTTAAAACATTCTTCCTACGAATGAATGAACCATCACAAACTATTTCCCATATTTCATAATCTAAGGCTTGTAAAAACACTCTCATCCTAGTTTTCCAATAAGGATAGTCAATACCATCAAAGAATGGAGGTCTAGTGGTGGATTGGCCTTCCATGAAAGTTGAACTAATTTGGGTTGCTATTGATCTTTAACTCTAGATGGTTAAGTCTACACAAGAGCACCTCGCTCTGATACCAAATGAAATACTAACTAGGCAACCCAAGAGGGGGGTGAATTGGGATTTTAAAATTTAAGCTAAGCGATCCACACAACAAATCAATCTAATCCTTAATAAATTCGAAAACAATAAATTCAATGAAAGCACAATAATAAATGAACAAGGGAAGAGAAAGCAAACTCAAGGATTTTACGTGGTTCGGCAATCCCTGCCTATGTCCACGCCTCCAAGCACACCGGGCTTGAGGATTTCACTATTTGAGCCTTTCCAAGGCTTCAAACGTTTACAATTGACTTCAAGGTGTCAATGAACCTTTACAATAAGAGATTATCTCTCCAATCTCTTCACCCCAAGTGTTTCTCATACTTGTACACTCACAATTTGATGAGAAATAACAAATACAACAATGAATCTCTCCTTAAGAGTGGATATAAAAATTGAAGAATAAAGATGATTTAATAAATAATGAGTTACGAAATTGTCTCAATATATGTTGTGTGCACTTGTTTATACTTGCTTAGATTACCAAAAATGAATTGGTTTTGAGTTTATATAGTTTGAGCTCAAAAACTAGTCGTTATGCACATTTTGGTCATAACCGGCTTGCCGTTTATGGACATCCGGTTAGCCGCTTAATATTACCGTTAAGGCAAAATTTTGAATTTCAAAATATCTGGCTTGCCGCTTGCGAAATCCGGTAAGTCGTTTATGCTCCAGAGGCTTACTGCCAAAATCTGGTTTGCCGTTTAACCATATCCAGTAAGCCGCTTTCAATTCGGATACATTCTGCCCAACATCCGGCTAGCCGATTTTTTACATCCGGTAAGCCGCTTGATACAGTAACCTGTACAGTGCACTATTTTCTAAAATTATATTTTGACCCCAAACTTTATAAAACTGTATTACGGCCCAAAAAGTTATGAAACTTTACAAATAAGTCCAATTTCAGAATTTCTAAATAATGCTTTGTTAATCTCAAAACTTTATGAAATTATGATATAGCCAAAAATGCTATGACACTTTTCAAATAAGTCCTTCACCAAAATTTCAAGCAATACTTGTTTATTTCAAAGTTTTCAAAATTCTTTCAATTAAACCATAAACTTTGAAAAACAATCAATTTCATAAAATCATTTTTCCATTAAATATGAAACATTTATAATTTGAAAATAATGATTTATTTAAAAAGAATATTAAATAATTTGAGCTTAAAAGATTAATCATTCTTAATCTTGTTTGTTATCATCAAAATCAATATTATAGAAACATATATGTTAACATTAAGGGATTCAACGCAGACTTTGATGGGGATTAAATGGTTGTTCATGTACCCTTATCTTTAGAGGCTCAAGCAGAGGCTCGTTTACCTATGTTTTCTCATATGAATCTCTTGTCTCCTACTAATGGAGATCCCATTTCCATACCGACTCAAGATATGCTTATTGGGCTCTATGTATTAACGAGCGGGAATCGTCGAGGTATTTGTGCAAATAGGTATAATACATGGAATCGAAGAAATTATCCAGATGAAAGAATTGACGATAATAGCTATAAGTATACGAAAGAACCCCTTTTTTGTAGATGTGTATAAGAGACAGCAGTAAACAGAATCTAAATTCCAGCATTCTGCATCGATTCATATGAATCGATGCAGAATGAGAAACGAATGGGATTTTTTGATAAATGGGAAATTCAAATATTGCTGAATAGAGCGCCTACTCTGCATAGATTGGGCGTACAGGCATTCCAGCCCATTTTAGTGGAAGGGCGCGCTATTTGTTTACATCCATTAGTTTGTAAGGGATTCAACGCAGACTTTGATGGGGATCAAATGGCTGTTCATGTACCCTTATCTTTAGAGGCTCAAGCAGAGGCTCGTTTACTTATGTTTTCTCATATGAATCTCTTGTCTCCTACTATTGGAGATCCCATTTCCATACCGACTCAAGATATGCTTATTGGGCTCTATGTATTAACGAGCGGGAATCGTCGAGGTATTTGTGCAAATAGGTATAATACATGGAATCGAAGAAATTATCCAGATGAAAGAATTGACGATAATAGCTATAAGTATACGAAAGAACCCCTTTTTTGTAATTCCTATGATGCAATTGGAGCTTATCGGCAGAAAAGAATCAATTTAGATAGTCCGTTGTGGCTTCGGTGGCGATTAGATCAACGCCTTATTGCTTCAAGGGAAGCTCCCATCGAAGTTCACTATGAATCTTTGGGTACCTCTCATGAGATTTATGGGCATTATCTAATAGTACGAAGTGTAACAAAAGAAATTCTTTCTATATACATTCGAACCACTATGGGCCATATTTCTCTTTATTGAGAAATTGAAGAAGCTATACAAGGGTTTTGCCGGGCCTGCTCATATGGTACCTAATCATTTGGTGTCTAAGCTAAGTAATTCTACGACTCCTTGGGCTTTTCCGATTCAAGTATGACCACCATTGTTGACCTTTCTACGCGAATCAAGATCGAGAAAAGGAAGTTTTCCACTCATTGACTAAAATCCATTGGCGAATCCTACTCAGCGGAATACGGAGGTACTTATGGCAGAACGGGTGAGTCTGGTCTTTCACAATAAAATGATAGATGGAACTGCCATTAAACGACTTATTAGCAGGTTAATAGATCACTTCGGAATGGCATATACATCACACATCCTGGATCAAGTAAAGACCCTGGGGTTCCAGCAAGCCACTGCTACATCTATTTCATTAGGCATTGATAATCTTTTAACGATACCTTCTAAGCAATGGCTAGTCCAAGATGCTGAACAACAAAGTTTTATTTTGGAAAAACACTATCATTATGGGAATGTACACGCGATAGAAAAACTACGACAATCCATTGAGATATGGTATGCTACAAGTGAATATTACGACAAGAAATGAATCCTAATTTTAGGATGATTGAGCCTTTTAATCCAATCCATATAATGTCTTTTTCGGGGGCTAGAGGAAATGCATCTCAAGTACACCAATTGGTGGGTATGAGAGGATTAATGTCTGATCCCCAAGGGCAAATGATTGATTTACCCATTCAAAGTAATTTACGCGAAGGGCTTTCTTTAACAGAATATATCATTTTTTGCTATTGAGCCCGCAAGGGGGTTGTCGATACTGCTGTCCGAACATCAGATGCTGGATATCTTACATGCAGACTTGTTGAAGTAGTTCAACACATTATTGTACGTAGAACAGATTGTGGCACTATCCGAGGAATTTTTGTGAGTCCTCAAAATCAAAATAGGATGATGTCGGAAAGGGTTTTTAGCCAAACATTAATTGGTCGTGTATTAGCGGACGATATATATATGGGCCAGCGATCCATTGCCATTAGAAATCAAGATATTGGGATTGGACTTGTCAATCGACTCATAACCCTTCGAACACAAGCAATATCTATTCGAACCCCCTTTACTTGTAGGAGTACATCGTGGATCTGTCGATTATGTTATGGTCGGAGTCCGACTCATGGTGACCTGGTTGAATTGGGGGAAGCCGTAGGTATTATTGCGGGTCAATCTATTGGAGAACCAGGGACTCAACTAACATTAAGAACTTTTCATACCGGCGGCGTATTTACGGGGGGCACTGCAGAACATGTACGAGCCCCTTCTAATGGTAAAATCAAATTCAATGAGGATTTGGTTCATCCCACACGCACACGTAACGGGCATCCGGCTTTTCTATGTTCTATAGATTTGGATGTAATTATTGAGGGTGAAGATATTATGCACAATGTGACTATTCCACCAAAAAGTTTTCTTTTAGTTCAAAATGATCAATATGTCGAATCAGAACAAGTGATTGCTGAGATTCGGGCGGGAGCATACACTTTGAATTTTAAAGAGAGGGTTCGAAAACATATTTATTATGATTCAGAGGGAGAAATGCACTGGAGTACTGATGTGTACCATGTACCCGAATTTACATATAGTAATGTCCACCTCTTGCCAAAAACAAGCCATTTATGGATATTGTCGGGGGGTTCACGCAGATCTAGTGTAGTTTTTTTTTTCACTCCACAAGGATCAAGATCAAATGAATATTCATTCTCTTTCTGTCGAACGAAGAGAGATTTCTAGCCTCTCGCTCTTAATGAATAATGATCAAACGGGACACAAATTTTTTAGTTCTGATTTTTCTGCTAAAAAAAGGTCGAATTCTTGAGATGTCTGATTATTCGGGATTTAATAGAATCATAGCTACTGGTCATTGTAATCTCATCCATCCTGCAATTCTCCACGTAAATTCGGATTTATTGGCAAAAAGGCAAAGAAATGGATTTCTTATTCCATTCCACTCGATTCAAGCGCAAGAGAAAGAGCTAATGCCTCATTCAGGTATCACGATTGAAATACCCGTAAGGGGTATTTTCCGTAGAAATAGTATTCTTGCTTATTTCGAAGATCCTCGATACAGAAGAAAGAGTTCTGAAATTACTAAATGGGGGACTCTGGGGGAGCATTCAATCGTTAAAAAAGAGGACTTGATTGAGTATCGAGGACTCAAAAAAATTAAGCCAAAATACCAAATGAAAATAGATCGCCTTTTTTTTCATTCCGGAGGAAGTGCATATTTTTCCCGAATCTTCTTACCTAACGGTACGAAATAATAGTATCGTTGGAGTAGACACACAAATCACTTTAAATATACGAGGCCGGGTGGGCGGATTGGTCCGAATGGAGAGAAAAAGGGGAGGGGTTGAACTAAAAACATTTTCGGGAGATATCCATTTTCCCGGAGAGATAGATAAGATATCCCGACATAGTGGCATCCTGATACCGCCAAAAAGTGAAAAAAAAAAATTAAGGAAGCCACTAAGGAATAAAAAAAAATTGAAAAAGTGGATCTATGTTCAACGGATCACACCTACAAAGAAAAAGTCTTTTGTTTTGGTTCGACCCGTAGTCACATATGAAATAGCGGACGGTATAAATTTAGCAACACTCTTTCCCCAGGATCCGCTGCGGGAAAAGGATAATATGCAATTTTGAGTTGTCAATTATATCCTTTATGGGAAGGGCAAAGCCGCTAGGGGAATTTCTTATACAAGTCTTCAATTATTTCGGACGTGTTTAGTGTTGAATTGGGACCAAGACAACAAAAGTTCTTCCGTCGAAGAGGTTTGTGCTTCTTTTGTTGAAGTACGTACAAATGGTCTGATTTGAGATTTCCTAAGAATCAACTTAGTGAAATCCAATATTTCGTATCTAAAAAAAAGGGATCATCCGTCGGGTTCAGGATTAATTTCTAATAATGGTTCAGTTCGCACCAATAGCAATCCGTTTTATTCCGTTTTTGGCAAGGCAGGGGTTGAACAATCGCTTAGACAAAATCAAGGAACTATTCGTACGTTGTTGAATAAAAATAAGGAATGCCAAGTTTTGATAATTTTATCATCATCTAATTATTTTCGAATGGGTCCATTGAACGATGTAAAATATCACAATGTGATAAAACAATCAATTCCAATTCAAAAAGATTCGCTAACTCCAATTAAGACTTCGTTGGGACCCTTAGGAACATTCCTTCAAATTGCGAATTTTTATTCATTTTACTATTTAATAACTCATAATCATATCTCGGTAACTAAATATTTGAAACTTGACAATTTAAAACAGCCTTTTCAAGTACTTAAATATTATTTAATGGACAAAACCGGGGAAATTTATAATCCTGATACAGATGGTAAGATCTTTTTGAATCCATTTAATTTGAATTGGTATTTTCTCCAGCCTAATTATTGTGAGGAAATGTCCCCGATAATTAGTCTTGGGCAGTTTCTTTGTGAAAATGTACGTATAACCAAAAGGGGACCATACCTAAAATCCGGTCAAGTTTTAATTGTTCAAGTTAACTCTGTAGTAATACGATCAGCTAAGCCTTATTTGGCTACTCCTGGAGCAACTGTTCATGGGCATTATGGAGCAATCCTTTACGAAGGGGATACATTAGTTACATTTATATATGAAAAATCGAGATCTGGTGATATAACGCAGGGTCTTCCAAAAGTAGAACAGGTGTTAGAAGTGCGTTCGCTTGATTCAATATCGATGAACCTAGAAAAGAGAGTTGAGGGTTGGAACGTGAGTATAACAAGAATTCTTGGGATTCCCTAGGGATTCTTGATTGGTTCTGAGCTAACTATAGTGCAAAGTCGTATCTCTTTGGTTAATAAGATCCAAAAGGTTTATCGATCGCAGGGGGTACAGATCCATAATAGGCATATAGAAATTATTGCACGTCAAATAACATCAAAAGTTTTAGTTTTCGAAGATGGAATGTCTAATATTTTTTTACTCGGCGAACTGATTGGATTGTTACGAGCGGAACGAATGAGGCGCGCTTTGGAAGAAGTGATCTGGTATCGAGCTATCTTATTGGGAATACCGAGAGCGTCTTTGAATACTCCAAGTTATATATCCGAAGCAAGTTTTCAAGAAACCACGCGAGTTTTAGCAAAAGCTGCTCTCTGAGGTCGTATCGATTGGTTGAAAGGCCTGAAAGAAAACGTTGTTCTGGAGGGGATAATACCAGTCGGTATCGGATTCAAAGGATTAGTCCACTGTTCAAGGCAGCATAACAACATTCTTTTGGAAAGAAAAAAAGGGAATTTATTCGGGGGGGAAATGAGAGATATTTTCTTACACCACAGAGAATTATTTGACTCGTGTATTTCAACGACTTTCCATGATATATCATAGCACAATTGCTTAGAGGGTTTAATGAGTCCTAGGAGCGAATTCTTTTAACTATTTGTGATCATTTGATTTTTTAATGGTACAAAAAGAAAGCTAATAATGAATAGAACGAAGGACAATAATGAATAGAAAGTAATGAATGGTCTGGGTCGTGTATCAATGGTCACTCTCTGATAGAAGAGAAGGTTCCTTCAGAACAATTATTTATTTCAGGGCGCCTCGTCTCTTAAAAAAAAAAAGAGGAAGTGGGGGAGAAATGGCAAGAAGGTATTGGAACATCCATTTGGAAGAGATGATGGAAGCAGGAATTCATTTTGGTCATGGTTCTCGGAAATGGAATCCTAGAATGGCACCTTATATATCTGTAAAACATAAAGGTATTCATATTACAAATTTGACTCGAACTGCTCGGTTTTTATTAGAAGCTTGTGATTTAGTTTTTGATGCAGCAAGTAGGGGAAAACAATTTTTAATTGTTGGTACTAAAAATAAAGCAGCTGATTTAGTAGCGCGAGTTGCAATAAGGGCTCGGTTCCATTATGTTAATAAAAAATGGCTTGGCGATATGTTAACCAATTGGTCCACTACAGAAACGCGACTTCACAAGTTCAGGGATTTGAGAATAGAACAAAAAGGGGGGAGACTCAACAGTCTTCCCAAAAGGGATACCGCTATTTTGAAGAGACAATTATCACGTCTGCAAACGTATCTGGGCGGGATTAAATATATGACGATGGTACCCGATATTGTAATCGTCGTTGATCAGCAAGAAGAATATACGGCTCTTCGAGAATGTATCACTTTGGGAATTCTAACAATTTGTTTAATCGATACAAATTGTGACCCCGATCTCGCAAATATTTCGATTCCAGCAAACGATGACGCTATAGCCTCAATCCGATTAACTCTTAACAAATTAGTATTCGTAATTTGTGAGGGTCGCTCTAGCTATATACGAAATCCTTGATTAATAATAAGAT
Source organism: Citrus medica (assembly GCA_002013955.2). Taxonomy (NCBI): domain Eukaryota; kingdom Viridiplantae; phylum Streptophyta; class Magnoliopsida; order Sapindales; family Rutaceae; genus Citrus; species Citrus medica. The sequence goes on along the minus strand of MKYO02023677.1, from coordinate 242,068 downwards.
AAATAAATTATTTTGGTAACTCCATAGATTTATGGATTGGGTATTATTCCTGAATTGCACAAAAGAAATGAGACAAACCTGAGAGACAAACCTGGTGGATATTATCCAATTAGTAGATATTCAAAATATACAATTCAAGTAGACAAGTCGAAAAGAAGATTGTTGAATCAAAATAATTCTTTTTAAATTTCTATTTCGGTCAGAGGGCAATATGAATGTTCTATCATGTTCCATGAATACACTAAGGGGATTACACGATATATCCAGTGTGGAAATAGGCCAACATTTGTATTGGCAAATTGGTGGGTTCCAGGTCCATGCCCAAGTACTTATTACTTCTTGGGTTGTAATTGCTATCTTATTAGGTTCAGCCTTTATAGCCGTTCGGAATCCACAAACTGTTCCGACTGCCACTCAAAATTTCTTCGAATATGTTCTTGAATTCATTTGAGACGTGAGCAAAACTCAGATTGGAGAAGAATATGGCCCATGGTTTCCCTTTATTGGAACTCTGTTTCTTTTTATTTTTTTTCTAATTGGTCAGGTGCTCTTTTACCTTGGATAATCATAGAGTTACCTCATGGGGAGTTAGCCGCACCCACGAATGATACAAATACTACCGTTGCTTTATCTTTGCGCACGTCAATAGCATACTTCTATGCGGGTCTTTCCAAAAAGGGATTAGGCTATTTCAGTAAATACATTCAACCGACTCCAATTCTTTTACCCATTAACATTTTAGAAGATTTCACAAAACCTCTATCACTTAGTTTTCGACTTTTTGGGAATATATTAGCCGATGAATTAGTAGTTGTTGTTCTTGTTTCTTTAGTACCTTTAGTGGTTCCTATACCCGTCATGTTCCTTGGATTATTTACAAGCGGTATTCAAGCTCTTATTTTTGCAACTTTAGCTGCGGCTTATATAGGCGAATATATGGAGGGACATCATTGACTCGTTTTCGAAATAGTCTTTTTTTGTAGCTTAGAACAAAAGCAATGGATGCGTAACTCAAGATAATCTACTTATACTTCTACTTAGGAAAAATACATATCCAAACATAAATCTACAAATACCGCATATACGATCAAGAGTCGTAGAAAAAAAAAATTACGATATTGGGGAATTGTAGGAAAGAGATCTAAAGGATCTTTTTCCTCAAATTCCTCTTTGGCCTTATTATATCATCCCCCCCTCTCCCCGCCAATTAATATTTGATTTATATTGTTTTGTTCATTTTTGTTCATTCAATTCGAATAGCAAATACCAAGAGTGATAAGTTGAATAAAAATTCTTATAGTATCACAGGCGGGTGATTAAGAAAAAAGAAAATGAAAGATGCTTTATAAAAAGATTCCCCTTTTAGTTGATTTTAGTCAATTCTTCAATTCAACGATTGACCAAAAGAGAATATTAATATAATAAATTGCATGGCCGTACCTCAATCAAATACTGATATTTAGTTCTATGCAATGATTCGCCCCAATGAATTCGTATATTTCGATTGTAGCCTGGTGGATAATGATAACGAAAAGGAATAGAAAAAAATAAAAAAAAAAAAAAGGGATTTATAAAAAACGGGGTGATTCGGCGAGGGGTACATAATTAGGTATATGGAATCAAATGCCAACTCTTGTGTATTTTTTGAATTTTAAAAGGGTTCTAGAATACGATTGACTTTAAGATACGAATACTTGGAGTCTAAGATATTAATAGTTGGTTTACATTCTGTAAGAAAGACATGTATATGGGATATTAGATATTGCTAGTTATATATGAACTAAAGATATATCTAATCCACCCTACTCTTGTGATTATTGTGAATTTCGATAGGGATTCTAATAGAAATTGTTCGATTTCGTCTTTGCTTTGATGCTTTGACTGGGAATTGAATCAATAAAAATAAAGAGATGAAAGAAAGAAAACGAACGAAGAATTCAAAAAAGGGTTCCGAAAAAAGAAATGGAAGAACAAAAGTCGTATGGATTTACAAAAATCCTGTGTTGTGCCTGTGGATCGAAACTAAAAAAGAGATATCTAAAAAGTTTTGATGGTTCAATAATAATATTATTATTACATTATTACGCCAATTGGGAGTTCTTAGTTACTTCAGCTGGGCGAATCCTAGTGACGGAATAATTAAGTCATAATTTATTGGACGATTGTATCATTAACGATTTCTTTAGTTTTTGTTATTTTAGTGCGAGGGACTTATCATGAACCCATTATTGCTGCTGGGTTGGCTGTTGGGCTTGCTTCTATTGGACCTGGAGTTGGTCAAGGTACTGTTGCGAGCCAGGCAGTAGAAGGGATCACGAGACAGCCCCAGGCGGAGGGAAAAATACGAGGTACTTTATTGCTTAGTCTGGCTTTTATGGAAGCTTTAACAATTTATGGGCTGCTTGTAGCATTAGCAGTTTTATTTGCAAATCCTTTTGTTTAATCCTAGAAATAGGAAGGGCAATTTACTTATTTTTTTTCTCTTATTTATTATATCTGTGTGTTCTAGCTTTTTTGAATTCTATCAAGATTTAACTCCTCCAATTGGAAGGACTGATTTGAGGATGGGGAATTAGGATAGGCATACCAATTCGCCTTTTTCTTTCCCTTTCTTAGTCTAAAGGAAACCCTCTTTTTAAGTGATGCTGCAACAAACGAGGGGTTTTGCAATTTGAAAGCCTAATGAAGATAACTTGAGTGGTGTTGTGTCTTCACAAGCACACAAAACAACACCACATGAACCAGATATGCATATATTAAATAAAAGGACATGCAGAATGAATCAGAAAATTAAAACTAAATGAAAGAAAAGTTTTGCAGAAAGAAGTAAAATAAACTAGCGGGTAAGGGTACTCCCCTGTTGCTGGAAGCATTGCTACAACATAGGCTGTAAAGGGTCACTTTTTCTTTGATATACTTCTCAAACGCTCCTTATCATAAAATCTGATCAATCCATTTGCTGCAGCCTCACTTACAGCATGACATATAGCAAAAGATTCTCAACCAACAGAGACATTTCAATGTGATTAACTACAATGCCAACAGGAGACAGCCAGACAACAACAATATTATTTACATGGCTGATGACAGAGATAGAGCTATAATTACGCTGTACTAACCCCGCAAGTTGTACACCCTGGGATCATCAGACCTGAGGTAGACGTAGCAAATTTTGAGTTGAAACCAATGATGTCTCAAATGTTACAAACAATGGGATAATTCAATGGATTACCTAATGAAGATCCTCATCTCCATCTTAAATTATTCTTGGAAGTAAGTGATGCTTTCAAGATTGCTGGAGCAACACAAGATGCTTTAAGGCTGAGGCTCTTTCCTTATTCCTTAAGAGATCGAGCAATAGCATGGTTAAATTCATTACCCTCTGATTCCATTACTACATGGAATGAATTGGCTGATAAATTCCTAATGAAATATTTTCTACCAACAAAAAATGCAAAACTGCAGAATGAGATTAATTCCTTCCATCAACTTGAAGATGAAAGTTTGTACGAGGCATGGGAAAGATTCAAGGAATTGTTCAGAAGTTGTCCTCATCATGGTATCTCTTGTTGCATTCAATTGGAAACTTTCTACAATGGCAAGAATTCTAGAAAGAATTGCTAACAATAATTACCAGTGGTCTTCAGCTAGGCAACCAGCAGCAAGAGGATCAGCAGGGGTACATAACATTGATGCAATTACAGCCTTGTCAGCACAAGTAACCTCATTGACTAACATGGTAAAAGCCATGACAGTTACTCCAGTAACAGTAAAGCAAGTTACTGAACTTTCTTGTGTCTATTGTGGTGAAGAACATGATTTTGATAATTGTCCTGGAAATCCAGCTTCAGTAAACTATGTGGGTAACTTCAATCGACAACCTCAGAACAACCCATATTCAAATACTTACAACCCAGGCTGGAAACAACACCTAAATTTCTCATGGAACAGTCAGAATCGAAATGCTCCAGCATTGAATGGACTGAGTAGAAACACACAACCACCTAGTTTTCATCAACAAAGTCAAGGGCAAAAGCATATTAGTCAGGATCCAATCACGTCACTGGAAGCACTGATCAAGGAGTATATTGCAAAGAATGAAGCAATTGTGCAGAGTCAAGTTGTATCCTAGAGAAACCTTGAGAACCAAATGGGACAACTAGCTACAATAATGAGCAGTAGAACTCAAGGAAGCCTACCTAGCAACACAGAAGACCCTAGGAGAGAGAGCAAAGAACACTGCAAAGTAATTAGTTTGAGATCTG
>MKYO02023677.1:168609-220028 GCA_002013955.2 Citrus medica | reverse complement strand
AAAATTCAGACATTTTCTTTTTCTTTATTAAGTTTTGATGTTCATTTTTCTTCTTCTTTTTAATTTCTCCTTTATAAATATGCATTTTTAAATATTTGAGTCGAAGATGGCTGAATATGGAATGTAGTGCCTCTGGAAACACATCTTCTTAGGTAAAAAAAAACATTTCTTTTTCTATCATTTTAAGTGTAACTTTTCTAATTAATTTTTCTGCATCATTTTCACATTTCTGCATGCATATATTTCATTTCATGTTTAGAATAGGTTGGGTGGTATAATGTTGTTTAAAAAAAAAAATTTAACATTGGATGACATGATTAATTTCAAATTTTAGTATTTATATTATCTTTGGTCTTAAGTGATGTCATACTATGTTTGCTACTCTACATGTTGATGTCGGAGACAAATATGAGTTGCTTGAAGGAATGAACATGTCATAATAAGTACCAAGTGAGTTTTTGAGCCTATCATTTTTCTTGAAGAGTAACCCTTTTGCCCATTTTTTTTACAGCTTAGCAGTTTTATACACAATCTTTAAATTTCTTTTGAATTAACCCTAAAAGAAAAAAATTATAAATTAAAAAAAAGAAAAAATGTTTATTGCTACATTTGGAAGCCCATCTAACTAGTAGATATGAAAAATTATTTAGAACCCTAAAAGATGATGGAAATGCCATCTTTGACCCGTTTGAGCCTTTCTAGCCATCCCTTTTATGAAATATTCATAGTTAACCCTTTTGAACCTTAAAAAAAAACATTTTCTTTGACAAACTTATCATCTTGACCCACTCCGATTTGGAGTATTACTCAATATCTTACATGTTTCATCACTTATTTATGTTTGAGAAAAATGTAAATAATTATTTTGTTCAGTGAAGTTGTGCCAAACAAAAATTTAAAAAAAGAGAAAAAAAATTTGTTGTTTCCAAAAAAAAAGAAAAAAAATAATAACAATAATAAATGAAATCCACCTTGCAACTTCCAAAAAAACATTTGCTGTATTTTTCTCAAATATACATTTTATTTTCCTTATTTTCCCTCCTTGTTAGCCATGTCCCTAGCCTATGCTACGTCATAATAAAAGTCCTTCTTGATTTTAAGGAACTATAATCTGAAGTAGAAGCTAGTTTTATGGGCTAAAGAGATGTAGTGGTGCATAAAAAAATAAATAAATTGGGTTGACTAGCATTTTTATTTGACTTGAGATCATATTATTTCTAAGCTGAGGGCATATTTCTTTCATCTTGATGAGATCATGTGATATCATTTCTTCATTATTTTCTCTCAATTACCATTCATTGGAGTGACTATTTTTATTGGGTTTAATTTCTTTGTGAGAGTGTCACTACTTCCAGTGAGATTTTGGGGTTTGACATGTCATTCTTGAAAGTAACTATGACAATCTATTAGGCTGATTCATGTGGATGGTTGATGTGGGTGTGATGTTTCTTTAGACTGGAGATAATGCTTATACTTTTATTTGATTGCTATCATTAATCTGATTGAATAAATACGAGTGTTTCTATTAAAAAAAAAATCATTTTGGATTTGAATTTCGTTTTCGCTTTATTTGCTAGGGACTAGCAATAAGCTGGTTGGGGGGTGTGTTGAGTGTTAGAAAATGCATATTTATAAAGGAGAAAACCGTCATTTTACATTTCAAGTCTTACTAACAACCCTTACTTTTATGTGTTTAAGCTTCTTGTAATTTAATTATGTGTGTTTTATTTTAATTAAGTATTTTATGTGTTTTAGGGGCATCATAGTTATCTCACAATAAACGAGAGATCAGACGGCAAAACGGATATTACTTTTGAACTCAGGACGGTCGAAAACCTTAGGAGCATAAAAGAAAAAATGGCACTGTTCACATGTACGGTATTGTCTACGTTACTGTTCATATAGACGGATCGATAACGTGGCATTGACCGATGATGTGGCATTGACTGATGAAGTGTCAAGATCCTATTAGACTAAAATTCTTATGTACTGTTGATGGTGACGTGGCAGCATATCAGTGGACCAAAAATCTCGCGTACGGTACATGCATCACACAGGATTATTTTCAACCAAACCGCGTTACTGTTCAACCCGGGTCAAACAGTGTTACTGTTCATCCGCGTGGTCAATCTGCGTACTATTCATGCGTACTGTTGACTGATGACGTGGTACAATCCTGAGCGTCCAAACTGTTTTTAATCCGATGGCTATGATATACTCGATGTATCTATAAAAAGGGGACCTCCCCCCCTAATTTGATACCTCTGAATCCATTTTTGAGCTCTATTTTCTATAATTCCTTCTCCATCTTGTATTTTCTACGTATTTTAATAAATTTCCATTTTGCCTCTGGTTCAATTATGAGTGGCTAATTTTCTTTCAAGCTTGGGTTGAAGGTGAAGTCTCAACATGTGTCATGGGCTTTATTTGGTAAATTTATTTTCTCTTCCCCTCTAGTTTTTGTGGATGTTTTGACTTCTCGTCGACAAATAATCATAATCTTATCTAGTACCGCCTTGGTTTCACCGGCTCCCTAGTATAAGGTTATTATTATTTGGCACGATAAGCCCTTAGCACCATATTGATTAGAGCGTGGTTCATGAGGTGTGGATTCCCCCCTCATGATTTAATTGGTATTAATAAGAAATATTTAGCCCATGATGCATGTTGATACGGATCCAGATACCCAAGTACGTCAATTTAATAAATCTACACTTTAATTTCTTCTTGCCATTTCAATTCCAATTTTTAGGATAATTTGAATCACTTCCACCACAAATCCAATCACCCATTTACAAAATTAATTTTGTACATGATTAAAATCCACCTCCTCGTGGGATCGACACTCGTCACCATTAGTCTATACTACATTAGATTCGTGCGCTTGCGAGTTCAACAAAATTTGCACAACACCCAACACTTAGACTTTGGCTGAATTGTATGAGATTGCTATAGCAGAGCCAAAAGAATAGAAAAGATTTTAAGTTTGGGGGGAGAAGCAAGTTAATTGACTGTGATATCTATGAAATAAACTCTGCTCCAATGGCTCCAGTTGCTGAGTAACCAGATCTGAGTATGTACCCTATATGTAAAATTGTGTCAAATGTAGCGAGAGTTATGAGCAATGTTGTAGCAGTTTTAAAAAAAGAGAGAGAAAAAGAAGTCCTCTGTCTAAGGCATTGAGTAGCCAGGTCTGTTCATGAGCCCCATGTTCAGCCTTGTGTAAAAGATACCTTTAGATAAGATTATACCACAGATATTGCTGCAACAACTCTGATCTGGGCATGGTTTAAGTAATTGGGCGTCGTCATTACAAGTGATTGACATTCACATGAAAGATAAATGTTACAGTGAGGAGGATGAGTACTCCATAGTTTAATCAATGTTAAAACAATTACAGTTTGAGTATGTGAAATTTATGCTACCCCATTTATGAATGAAGTATATCACTGCAGAAATTTATGCAGTCCTTTTGTAATGTTATAGCATATCTGGAATTCAATCAAAGGAAGCACACACACACTATGGATAGAAAGAAGCTTAAATCTATAACTGATTTACTATAGGCATTTTGTATGATTGGGATTGTGATTTGAAGGTGGAAGAATCCTTGCAAAGTTGATAAAAGAATTAAGGATTTGTGCATGTTTGTTTGCGGGAAATGTTAGTATATGTCATTACTTGAGGACAAGTAATAATTTAAGTTTGGGGGTGTGATAACTCTAGGAAATGAGAGTTATTACATCAATTCTAGACTTGAATCAAGATCATTTAGAGAGCAAATAAGGTGTTTTTATTACATTTTGGTTACTTCTTGCATAAACATTCATTTTAGTTGGATTTTAATAAGTTTTGTTTAAAACAAGTAATTTGTGCTAAAAACAGGTGCATAATTGTAGGTTTTAAATTCATAAGGGGATGCTGAAACATTAGATGAGCAAGAGGAGGAAAGAAGATGGCCACAAAAGAAGACAAGCACAATCGGGAATAATGCAGTGATGTTGTAGATGCTAGAACAACCAGTGGTGCAGCAATCAGAGAGCAATGCGGGAGAAAGCTTAAAGCGTGGGTCAGCCATAAAATCGCGATCTGCATGTTTCCTAATTTAAACGTGTGCACGCGCATGGACTTTAGGTCTTTTACCCTAATTTACAATATAAAAGGAGGCGTGCACCACATAGAAAGGCGGTAAGGAATTATCATAAAAAATAATTACAAAGGCAAGAAGAAGGAGATCAAGATTGAGGAGTGCTATTCGGAAAAAAAGAAAAGAACCATGCAGAATTATTTATCTTTTATCGTGCTCAACTTATATCTTCTTTTCTTCCTTGAATTGTTTGGATGTATTCCGAGATCAATATATTTGTGTTTTTTTTATCCAGATTATGAACTAAATTTACTTNTTCTCTTCTTCCTTGAATTGTTTGGATGTATTCCGAGATCAATATATTTGTGTTTTTTTATCCAGATTATAAACTAAATTTACTTGTGGTTGAGTGACAAATAATCCGATAGGTAAGAGACTGTTCCTTTATGTTGTTATGGTTTTTATGAATACAACTGTTATTTCGGTTGACTACCCATTTAATAGTTTCAGTTAAGATAGAGCAGCAAAAGGGCATGTCTTAGCGGACATTATTAGAGTATTACTTATTCTTAAGTCGAGTTTCTTGGATTATGTTACCTTGAATCCCCTAAGGGCAATACTTGAAGTTAAGATTTGTGACACTCTAGACATAGGTGTTCACCTTGTAGGGTGGAGAGATTAAAGGTTATAATGTCGTACCATAAATATATGAGCAACTAGTCATTGTTAGTAGATTTAAAGGTATGAGATTTTCAACCTGCGATAGTTACAAATGCAGATTTATTCTACCCATTGCTGCAGCACTTATTGTAACAACTGGTGCTAATTTGGTAAACAACAGTCACCCCATTAGGAGAGTTTGATCATTCAACTACTATATTCTTAATTGAATCTTAGACACATTTAACTTAGTTTATTTCATTACAGTATTGTTTTATTTCCATCTCTCATAATTATTAGTTACAATAGAATTATTTGACAATTGTTTGTTTCGGTCTTTAGTTGATTTGCACTATTGTGATTGCTTTAGCATTTGAGTAAACATCAATCCCTGTGGAGGCGATCTTGAATACTCATCACTTTATTACTTGTTATGTATGCTTGTACATTGGCATTGATAATAATTGATTATAGAAATTTGGCGCTATCAAGATTTACTCCACACTTCAAAAATAAACAATCAATCCCTGGCAACGGCGTCAAAAACTTGTTGGTTGATTTTCAAATTGTGGTAACTTGTAACGTTAGTCAAACGACGATCTATTCCAAAATTAGCGGTGATTTGACAACGCCTAAAAAGTGAATAACGGCTAATTGTCTTTTTAAAACTATGAAAAGCTAAATCAAGTTCATTTCCAAGAGAGTTCTTCAATCTTTATCAAGCTTAAACTTATTCATACAAATCATCTTGAGCTTTCATTTGCTTCTTCATATACATTGATTCATTATTGCGCTATCATTTGCTTCTTGTGAGGAGAGTGATCCTTGTAATCTTCATTTCAACATCAAAAAACAAGTGATTATAAGTGTGGGAAACACTTGGGAAATGAGGTGTGGGATCATTTAGAATTTTAAAGGTTTATTGATATCTTGGAAGTCAATTGTAAGCATCTTGAAGCCTTAGGTTGTAAGGTTTGGTTAGTGAAATCCTCAAGTATAGTTTGTATAGAGGTGTGGATGTAGGCAGGTTGGCAAACCACATAAAATTATTGTGTTTGTTTTTTTCTACCTTTAACCTTTTAAATTTACTTGTTGTTGAAAGTATTATTATTATTGGTTGTTTTTTGAATAATCTTTTAAAAACCCAATTTGCACCCCCTCTTGGGTTGCCTACTTAGAATTTTATTAATGTTAGAGTGGTAAACTAGTCCTTAGGAAACTTGTAAATTGGCATTAAGTCTGAAATGAAATAAAAATACTTGTAAACCACATATAGAAGTAGTAAATGGAAGGAAAAAGGGGTAGATTGTTGATGGAGTGGCAAACTAGTCTTCAAAATTGTAAAAAAACAAAAACTTAGAAAAATGACGAAAAATTAATAAATTGACATCAAGTGTAATATGAAACAACAAATTTTGTAAACCATACAAGGGAATAGTAAATTGAAGGGAAAATAGTAAATTAATGTTGGAGTGGTAAATTAGCCTTTAATATTGTAAAAAACAAACAATGTAGAAAAATGACAAAAAACTTGTAAATTGACATTAAGTGTGAAATGAAAAAAAATCATAAACCACACATAGGACTTATAAATTGAAGGAAAAATGATAAATTAATGTAAGAGTCGTAAATTAATCTTCAGAATTGTAAAAAAAAATTGAATAAATAACGTAAAGCTTGTGAATTGACATTAAGTATAAAATTAAATAAAGAATTTACAAACCATGCATAGAATTAGTAAATTAAAGGAAAATGGGTAAATTAATATTGGGGTGGTAAATTTATCTTCAGAACTATAAAAGAAAGTGAAAACTTAGAAAAATGATATAAATTTTTTATATTAACATTAAGTGTGAAATGAGACAAAAAATTGTAAACCACATATAAGACTAATAGATTGAAGGAAAATATGGTAAATTGATGTTGGAGTTGTAAATCGGTCCTGGAATTGTAAAAAAATGAACACTTAAAAAAATGACATGAAACTTGTAAATTGACTTTAAGTGTGAAATGAAATAAAAATTTTTAAACCACATATAGGATTGGTAAATTGAAAGAAAATGGGGTAAATTATTGTTACACTAGTAAATTAATCTTCAAAATTGTACAAAATACAAAAACTTAGAAAAATGATATAAAACTTGTAAATTGACATTAAGTGTAAAATAAAACATAAAATTTATAAACCACACATATGACTAGTAAATTGAAGGAAAAGATGGTAAATTAATATTATAGTAGTAAATTGATCTTCCTAGAAATATGACATAAAACTTATAAATCGATATTCGACATTAAGTGTGAAATGAAAAAAAAATTATAAAACACAAATAAGACTAGTAAATTTAAGGAAAAATGGATAAATTACTATTGGACAGGTAATTAGTCTTTAAAATTGTAAAAAACTAAAACCTGGGAAAATGACATAGAACTTATTAATTGACATTAAGTGAATGAAATGAAAATTTTGTAAACCACAAATAGGACTAGTAAATCGAAGGAAATATGGGCAAATTAATGTTAGAGTTGTACATTGGTCTTCAGAGTTTTAAATAATACTGAAACTTGTATATGTTACGTAGGGTCAACATTTAACACTTTAATTTTGCAAATCACACACAAGGCCAGTAATTGTAACTTGCAATTTGAACCAAAAAGGATAATTACCTATATTTAGGTAACTGGTTACGATTTATTTAGAATTAATGGTGGAGACTTTTTATTTAAATCTAATAGTCCACATCTATTATGGCATTGATTTCATAATTTTAATCACAGGAGAATGACCCAAAATTTAATCCTAAAATAAACTTATATCACACTTTCAGACTAGAAACAAATGTTTAGGGTAACACATGTGTTTGTCCATTTATTCTAATTGGTATTTATTTATACATTATGTTATTTGCATTACTTCACCATTAAATTGTGGAGTTGTAATAACCCACAATATAAATTAAAAGTAGACAATGCACTCATGCATTATTTTAGACATATTAATGATCATGTAGAAAGTAATCATTTCGCATTTTTTTTATTATTTAGAGGTAGGCAACTAGGCATTTATAATCAATGGAGAGAAATAGTTTATCTAATAGCCAATTATCCTAATTCATATTATTGAGGATTTTATACATTTCATCAAGCAACAGAATTTGCTTGACAAAAGATAGGACCAAATTATCATCATCAGCCAAATAGTTAAATTGTCTTTTAGACTGTGCATTAGTATCATCATCATCATCAACCATACGGTTTTGTAATCATCATATAAAATACCAAGAAATAACAAGAATAGAATTCAATCTAAGAGTTTATTCTAGAAAATAATCAAATAACAAATAACCAAGGCTCTCTTTGTTTTCTTGCTTTCCATTATTCTAGCTAGAATGGAGAAAATTAGTCATCGAAATTTTCTTATTGTATTCTCCAAAAACAACTTCATTTATACAATGATTAATTTTCAAATTAGTGCTTCGATCTAGTCAATGAACTATTAAATTTTCCAAGTTTTGTAATGATGTCCATCCAATCACTCTAATGCCATAAAATAAATTCCTCCATCAATAAATTCTCCAACATTACCTTCTCGTATTGTTCGTGTCGAAATTCAACATAGGTGAGGAAAAACAATGTCTTCTCATAATCTACTAACTATTAAAAAATAGCACAACAACCTCTTTTGTCTTCTTTAGGCAAATCAAGAGAACCATATGAGAATGTATCAAGAAGTACCTCTATTTGCTCCACAAGATCAAAAGATGCATCAATAGTTACTTCTACATGCTCAACAATATTAACATATCATTAAATTTTAGTTGTTCTGAATCATTTAGAGGATCTTGAGAAGCTGAGGTTGATGTGATCAGCCAATTAATATTCTATTTTGATGGAGTAACATTGACAAGGGAAGCAAATTCATTGTTTCCTCAATAACATTAGCTTCGTAACTTGCATCATCATGAACAACTTTGTCAAACTCATATCTTTGTTTTATGTGCAAAGGTTTCTTATTTTGAAGTTTCTCTAAATCTTGATATGAACCCCGCCAAGAACTGATGCGACCCAAATCAATTTAGTCTTTAAGATTGGATCTAAACTTAGAATTGAATGGAACCGTGACCTGATGCTCAATAAAAGCATAAACCTTGGTATGTGAGGACGGCACAATCAGTTGTGGATGATCTTATTGATAAGTCAAGAGTTTAAATACCACGGAAATCCAATTAGTTTAAGGAGTTTGTACCAATTGCATCAAAATTGATATGTCTTTCTTATTGGATGCGAGTACATTATATAGGGCTGGTTATAAGAAATTTCACATCATAATTGCCCTTGGTATTTTCGAAAATAAATCATAGACCAAAATCAAATCATAATCTCAATCTAAAGCAAATAAGGAAAGAATCTAAATCAAATTGGAATCATAATCGACTTAAATGACTTACATCAATTGAAATGAAAACTAGGTAATTAAAAGAGAAATAACTTATTTGTTTCGGCACTTGCCTCCTTATGAAATGGGAAAGTATCTGAAAAGGAACGTAGTATATTTTCCAAACAAGAAAGTATCTAAAAAGAAAAATAACATATTTTCCATACGAGAAAGTATCCAAAAAGGAAAATAATATATTTTCTAGCCCTAATGTGCAAACCAACTTGCTGATTTCATGGAAGTCATTATTTGGAAATTTTAAGAGCCCAAATCATGCATTTAGTGGTCTGAATATCACGTGTTATTCCTTCAACGAGCCTCCATGAATTTGATTAAGCTCAAGTTACTTGAATAAACCCATTAAGCGCTTCTTTGAATTTCTTTACACGAGCTCTTATGACGGGTCCGATGGGGACTTGAATAGGATTTGAATATACTTCATCCCATGCGCTTGTGATAGTTTTGTCCTCAATCTCATCATTCCCCTCGTCTTGAAGAGGAGGTGTCCTCAAATCGACACCTGCATCAGAAGGACGAAAAATAGAGACATTAAAAGTAGCACTTACATTGTACTAACAGGGCAAATCCAGCTTGTATGCATTGTCATTGATTCGTTCCTAGACTTGGAAAAGATCATCCCCTCAAGGCAATAACTTGGATTTCGTTCGTTCTAAAAATTGTTCCTTGCACATGTGTAACCACACCCAATCGCCGGGTTTAAAGACTAGTTTATGTCACCTTTTGTTGGCTTGTTTAACATATTGCTTAGTTCTCCGCTCAATGTTGAACTTTGTCATCTCATGTATCTGCTTAACAATTTCAACCTTTTTCTTGCCATCTAAGTTTACAAGCTTAAAACATTTAATGGAGTTAAATCCAATAGGGTTAAAGGATTAAAATCATAAACAATTTCAAACAGTGAATACTTAGTAGCAAACTCAACATATGGCAAACAATCTTTGCAAGTTTTGATTTTCTTTTTAATGATAGCTTACAACAAAGTAGATAAAGTTATATTCACAACTTATGTTTGACCGTCAGTTTGAGGGTGACAAGTAGTTGAAAACAACAATTTTGTTCTTAACTTAGTTTCAAAGACTCATGATCGGTGTGAATCACGAACTCTTTAGGCCATAGGTAGTGTTGCCATGTTTCTAATGCCCAAACTAACGCATACAACTCCTTATCGTAAATAAGGTAGTTTAAGGCTACCCCACTTAGTTTCTCACTAAAGTAAGCAATTGGTTGTCCCTCCTGCATTAAGACTCGCCTGCATGAATACCTAAGGCACCACATTCAATTTCAAATGTTTTATTTAATTTAGGCAAGGACAATAAATGAGCATTGATTAGCTTTTGCTTGATCATTTGAAATGCACTCTCTTGTTCTTCTACTCATTTCAATCGAACATCTATTTTTATTACTTCAGTAAGCAGTGCGACCAATGTGCTATAGCTTTTCACAAACTGCTAGTAGAAACTAGTGAGCCCCACGAAAGCTTCTTACATTACGCATGCTTGTAGGACTCGGTCACTCTCAGATTGGATGTACCTTCTCCTCATCAACTTGTATATCATATGCACTCTTAACAAATCCTAGAAACACAAGTTTATCGGTGCAAAAGGTACACTTTTTTAGATTAGTAAATAACTTTTCCTTCCTAAGCACTTCAAAACCAAATTTCAAATGTACTTCATGTTCATCCAAGATTTTGCTATATATGAGGATTTCATCAAAGTAAACAACAACAAACTTGCTAATAAAATTCGCAAAACATGATTTATGAATCTCATGAAAGTGCTTGGAGTATTAGTTAGATCAAAAGGCGTGACTAATCATTCATACAAACCATATTTTGTTTTATTCCTCTAATTCTTTTATTCTAATATGATGATATCCACTTTTCAAATTAATTTTAGAAAATATACAAGACCCATGCAATTCATCAAGCATATCATCTAGCCTAGGAATGGGATGTCGATACTTTACTGTTATGCTGAAGATGGCTCGGCAATCAACACACATCCTCAACATTCCATCCTTCTTAGGAACTAACAAAACCAAAACTGCACATGGACTCATGCTTTCTCTCATGTGCCCTTTTTCCATCAATTCATTGACCTGCCTTTGAAGTTCCTTTGATTCCTCCAGGGTTACTCCTATAGGCTGGTCGATTTAGAATGGTTACACGGGGCTCAAAATTAATCAGATACTCAATCCCTCAAATCGGAGGTAAACCATGAGGTCTTTGCTTAGGAAAGACATCCTTATATTCCTGGAAGAGAGAAGTAATAGAACTAGGAAAACTAAGTCGAGTTCGTTAGTGTTGAAAAATACCTCTTTGTACAAAAGTACAATCATTGGCTAATATGAAAACATCGAGTTCGTTAGTGTTTAAAAATACCTCTTTGTACAAAAGTACAATCATTGGCTAATATGAAAACAATATTCTTTTTATCTCACTGACTCTTGCATAGAAATTCTTTTGTTTTCCCTTTAATTTTCTCTCAATGGCCGCATTCTTGTTTGCTTTTTCCTCTCATTTTCCTCGGCATGTTTCTGACTTTCACTCTTTCTCCTTTTTTTTCTTTTGCTCACTCTCTTTCTTTTGATCACTTTCTCTCTGTAAGCTCACTTAGTCTCCATATAGAACAAGAGTGATGTTGTGTTGATTAAGCACAAATGAATACTTGTTGGTGAAGCCATCATGCTTCACATGTCTATTGAATTGCCAAAGCAACCCAAGTAACAAGCATCTAGCCTGCATTGGTACTACATCACATAACACCTTATCTTCATACTTGCCAATTCAAAAAGTCACTAGTACCTGCTTCTTCACTTTCAACTCACCACTGTCATTCAACCATTATGGTTTGTATGGCCGCGGATGTTTAAGTGTCGAAAGCCCTAACTTCTCCACTATGATAGTACTAACAACATTAGTACAACTTCCTTCATCAATAATCATATTTTCCCATTGCATTGTTTCATCTTCTTTTACGTGCACACTCAAAAATCTCATAGCTACTAAAGTCAATTCCTCAAGAGCTGTATACTTTCATCGTCAATGTCCTCTAATGGTGGCATCTTATTTTCTTTCATTTCATCTTCAGTTACAATCTCACCATTGTCCGGCAACATAATAATTCTTTTATTCACACATTCACTTGCTATGTGTCCCATGCCTTGACATTTAAAACACTTAATGTCACGATTCCTAGTAATGGAAGCCACAATGTTACCTTGTGAATTGTGCTTGGAGGGCTTGGATCTCAGCTTAGGTACAATGGGTGCTTGTGGCCTCCCATCTCGTTTCACATACCTCGACTTCTAAGGAGTAGAACCCGAGCTTGGGGTTGCACGGGTGTCACCCCTTCTCTTGAGTTTCTTCTCAATCTTGATGGCTTTGTAGAACATCTCCTCAATCTCCACATAATATTGTAACTCAACCAAAATGAAGTTTTTGACAAGCTTCGTAGGTATTTTTGGAATTTCAAGAAAAAGAAGGGCGTTAACTAAAATTTTGTGAAAAATAAACAAAGAAATGACAGAGGGAAAAAATAAAAAGAAAATGAAAATGAGGAAAAAATAAAAAAAAAATGAAAATAATACCAAATTTAGAAGCTCCTCAGCAACTATTCAAAAAGCATGACCCGACTTAAAAATAGTTAATTATTCCTAAGTATAAAAGTGCTTAGTCATAATATTACCCGGTAGGTCTCAAGTCGAATCACAAGGAGTTAAAATCTCATTATTAATTATTAAATGAAATAATTGTAAGCAAAAAAGTTAAGAAGAAATAGTATAAACTAGAAAAAAGGTGCTAAGGTTACGGGATCAACTGTTAGTATTTAAATCATGGTCATAATACTCTTTGATATTTATATTGTGCATTTTTTACCAATTTAAAAATTATGTGACTCATTTATTAATTAACCACTCTAGGAATATATATATAGACGTTAAGCACATAGTGTCCCAAAACCATAATTAAAGTGTTCTCCTAGACGTATTGGTGTGTCAACATTAGATCAAAATACCAACATAGATCCAAGTAAATCTAGATCTGCAAATTAATATAGAATGAAATATTCGGTAGAAAATACAATTTATAAGTATGTAATTAAAAACAATAAACTTGAAACTCACTTGAGAGTATTTAAAGTCATAGTTTGAATCCTTGAGTTTTGTCTTTCATCTTACTTTAGAAAGTTAGTCACTCATATTAACTAGCAAAATACTCATTTAATTTAATAAATTTATTAAAGTACAATACAAAGAAATTGAAAACAAAATAGAAAAGAAAAATCTCTTCTCATTAACTGCATTTTCTGCTAAAATTCACTTTAGATTTACATTAATTTTCTCTACAAAACACACCTCTAAAATCTACCTCCAAATTCTACCTCCATTTATGTAATCTCCTATCTTTATATAGGCAAATTCTAAGTTGATCAAGTGTGAGCATTTACATGATAGTTTTGGTGAGTTTACAACCACAACCTTTAGATGACCTTTACTAATACAATCAAAATGTCTAAAATTGCAACTAATATGGAACATTGCAAATCAAATCTTAGATCTAGTGCAATGAGGTGCATGTGAGCTCAAACACATGGCACGATCTCAATCGCTTAGAATTAGTGTTGGATTGAAGGGCTATCAATGCTTCCAAAGACTTGTGAATCTCGAATCCAAATATCATGTATGTTCTTCAGATCAAGTATCATAAATTTAGGGATTTACCTACTAAAAATCATACTTAAAAATAAATATAGGCAATTTATAAAATAGGTTAAGGATTTGTAAATGTGATGAAATTGTTAACATTATCAATGCTATTAGTGAAAAATGATCATTTTAACCTTTATTAACTGCATTATCAATGTACATAATCAATGACATTGTTAATATTATCAATGTACATTTTTTAGTGTTAACCATTGATTATCAAAATTAGATTTTGGAAAGTTACTTTTTCCTCACTTTTCAAAATCTGCTATAGGATAGGATGATTTTATCAAAAGTGATTTTTAACAAAATTTACACAATACTAAAATTAGCTTTTGGCTTTTCAAAATCACTTTTGAGCCTCTTCAAAACAATCTCAAATGAGTTTTAAATTCAGTAATGAGAATCAAAAGTCAATTTCAAAGGTTCAAAAAAATTTTCAAGTATCAATAGTAAAGGTAGACTAAAGAGTTTGATTAAGGTGTCTTTAAGACATAATAATAAAAAAATGTATCATCTGCTAAGTGCTAGGACAAGAAAAAGAAAATTAGAAACAATTTCTAGATGCATATATTGATGTGATCCAGAGTGCTCAGAGCATTAAAGATTTGTTGCTTATTCTAGAAGGGCCAATTATGAAAACACAAGCTAAGAAGATCAAGGAAGAAATGTAAGGATTTTTTTAAGATACTTTGGACAAATTCAATTCGAATTCAATTTGCAAGAGACCAATATTCAAGATAAGCTTGAAAGAGGAGGAACCAGCGTTGGTATACTTGATTCGAGTTAACGAGGTAGTGAGCATCAGAGATGATAATTTTTGAAGTAGAAGAAGGGTAGGAAAAAAAATTCTAAAGTTGTAGCTGCATTCCTCACATCGAGAGCTTTAAAACAGTATATTGTGGGCCAAATCTGACATCAAGCTAGGGCCCATGCGGCTCCGGGTTTTTTATTTTAGGGTTTCTTTTGTGTTTTTAAGTTAAATTAAGGTTAGCCACCTTATATGAACACTCTTTTATGTTCTTTGAACAACTTTTGACAATCTTGACTTTGATATCATCGAAGAAGATTTTCTTAATTTGTTCTTGAAATAACTTTCGACTTATCAAAGGAGTTGTTATTTGCTAACCTTTGTGGCGTCTTATTTAGCAATCCACCTTCTTGAGACTTAGCTTCTTAAGGGTTTGAATCTTTTATCCAAATTTTGATCATATTGGTTTTCTTGAGTTCTTATCAATCTAGTTGTGGGCTTTTCTATCTAAGTTTAGAGGGGTTCTCATCATTTGGTATCAGAGCTAAGGAACCAAAGTCAAATTCAT
This sequence comes from Citrus medica, assembly GCA_002013955.2. Taxonomy (NCBI): domain Eukaryota; kingdom Viridiplantae; phylum Streptophyta; class Magnoliopsida; order Sapindales; family Rutaceae; genus Citrus; species Citrus medica. The sequence continues at coordinate 204,796 of MKYO02023677.1, read as the reverse complement.
ATATCTTTATTGTTTTTTTATTCTTGTCTGAGATTTTTCATTCTTGTTCTAGAGATTGCCAATGTAATGGAGCTATAATATTATATAGAGTTGGAGGATAGAGTCCACATGGCTATAAAGGTAGAGAGGCAATTGAAGGAGAAGGGTACCGGTAGATATATTTCGGTGTCTTCAAACCCATGGAAACCGAAGTGGAGTAGTAATGAGAGGCAAAATGAAGCTATCAAGACTGAACCACCTAAGGTAAAAGAAGATTTCAATATAAAAAACAAGCCTAAGGCTGAATCTCAACCACAGAAGAATCGGGACATCAGGTGCTTCAAGAGCTTGGGTTCCGGACACATTGTTTCTCAGTGGTCCAATTAGTAAGTTATAGTGATACAAGATCGTAAAAAAGTAGTGAGTGAGAGTGAGAGTGATGGTGGAGAGATGCCAGAGTTGATTGATGTTAGTGATGATGACAGCGTCGAATACCCTGCAAAAGGTGAATCCCTAGTTGCTACGCATGCTTTGAGTACATAAATGAGTGTTGATGACATGGAGCAATAGAGAGAAAAAATCTTCTATACTAGATGCATTATGAATAACAAAGTGTATAGTCTGATAATAGATGGTGGGAGTTATACCAATGTAGCTAGTACTACCCTTGTAGAGAAATTAGGGTTGCCCTTACTAACACATCCTAGGCCTTATAGATTGTAGTGGTTAAATAATTGTGGAGAGATCAAGGTTAATAAGCAAGTATTGGTAACTTTCACTATTGGGAAGTATAATGATGAGGTGCTTTGTGACATAGTTCTTATGCATGCTGGGCATATATTATTGGGGAGGCCATGGTAGTATGATAGGAAGGTGACACATAATGGGTTTAGGAATAGATATAGTTTTGTCAAGGATGGGAGAATTGTAACGCTTGTTCCTTTAACACCAAAAGAGGTCTACGAGGAGCAAATGAAGATGAGAGAAAATGAAGGACAACACAAAAAAGGTGAGACTGAGAGTTTTGAGAACCAAAAAAAAAAAGTGAGGCCAAAAGTGAGGGGAAAAGAGTGAGAAAAAGAGAAGAGTGAAAAAGAGTTTCTTTGCAGGAGTTGGTGAGATTAAAAAAAAATCATATAAATCAAGTCATTTGGTGGTTTTGCTCGTATTCAAAGAATCATATCTAATTTTTTTATGATACTAACCCTCCTCTCCCTAGTGTTGCTATTTCTTTGTTACAAGAGTTTGAAGATATGTTTTTTGAGGAAATGCCTATTGGCTTACCACCCATTAGAGGAATTGAGCATCAGATCGATTTCGTACCAGAAGTTGTCATACCCAATAGAATAGTCTATAGAAGTAATCTCGAGGAGACCAAAGAGCTTCAAAGGCAATTTATGGAGATGATGAGAAAGGGGTACGTGAGATAGAGTATGAGCCCATGTGCAGTACCAATGCTATTAGTAGAAAAGAAAGATGGAAATTAGAGAATGTGTATTGATTGCCCAGCCGTCAATAATATTACGGTAAAGTATCGCCATCCTATTCCTAGGTTAAATGATATGCTAGATGAATTGCAAGGAATCTGTTTATTTTCTAAAATTAACTTTAAAAGTGGTTGTCACCAAATTCGTATGAAAGAAGGTGATGAAAGGAAAACTGCCTTTAAGACCAAGTATGAATTATATCAATGGTTAATTATAACTTTTCATTTTACTAATGCACTTAATACTTTTTATGAGATTAATGAATCATGTGCTATGTGCATTTATAGGTTAGTTTGTTGTTGTTCACTTTAATGATCTTCTAGTGTACAACAAGACTTTAGATGAGCGTATTGACCATTAATGGTGCGCGCTAGATGTTTTGAGGAAAGAAATGTTGTACACTAATTATAAAAAATGTGCTTTTTGCTTTGAAAAAGTTGTTGGCTTTGTTGTTGGTGCAAATGGTATAGAGATGGATCAAGAGAAGGTTAGGGCTAATATAGAGTGGCCGATGCCTAAAGGAATCACTAAGGTAAGGAGCTTTCATGATTTAGCTTGTTTTTATCGGCGATTTGTTAAGGATTTTAGCACTACTACCGCACCTCTTACTAATGTTGTTTAAAAGAATATTGCATTTACTTGAAGTGTTGAACATGATAAAGCATTCATTGATCTTAAAGAAAGATTATGTTCTGCACATGTTTTAGCATTATATGATTTTAACCACACTTTTGAGATTGAGGGCGATGCCTCAAGAATAAGAATTAGAATTGTTTTGACGTAGGATCAAAGGGCCACTACAAAAAAACATGCAATAGATGATGGGAAATAACTGTCATAAAAGGGGGTGTCTGACAGACAGTTCATCCGTCATCTATGTCACTATCATTAATTTATGATAGAATATTTTCCGTCATGAATTCATGATAGCATTTCATAGTGATATATCTGTCACACAATATTTTAATGTAAAAAATAATTAAATTAAATTTATTTAAATTTTCGCCCAATTTTTTTAAATTTTTAGTGGGAAATTCAATTATTATTTGAAAATTTATTATTCAATTTTGGCAAGAAATTACTTATGATAGAATATATGATGGCTTTTTCCATCATAAAGTTTTGATTTTTTTTCTAAAATTATAGTATAATTATAATTTATTGATGAATTAAAATTTCAACAAACTAGCTAAAAATGCAAAGGAAGCCACAACAATAGACCAGTGTGAGGAGACAAAAATAGATCATAGCAACAAATAATCAAGCATAGACTCAGTAAATAAAATCGGTGCTGGACTATTGGAATGAATGATTGAGTTAAAGAGGATGCTAATTTTGTCCTCAATGACCTAGCATGTTATAGTTAAGCAAACACAAAGTTTATGAAGGTGAAGCCATCTTCAATTTGTTTGGGTATATTCATGGTCAGATGACAAGCTTTTGATAGCAAGCAATGTCACTATTTTAATCATTATTGAACTCATTCTCAAAAACTAATTTGTAAAAGTAGACAAGTAGAATCATGGGATCACAGGTGCAACTCTCTATCACACTAGCAAAAACCAAGTTAAGAACGATCAATTGAAGACAGTACCTCACTAAACCCACGTAGATGCATCTAGCTACACCAATTCCTTACAACTCAAATTAGCGGAGTCTCATTTCAACTCCTTAGAAAACAAGAGGTAGCCATGGGTTTCTCAATTCATATCAACAAACTTCCATCCACATTGGGTATAGCATATAGGCCCCACACCAGTAGTTTATGCAAGGCTTCACAAAAATGAGTTCTTGACCTTCCCTAAAAAATTGTCATTTTTCCTTAAATGGTTTGCCTAAGATCACGAGAGGCTGCGATTTGACAACAGATAATTAATTTTTCCATTCGAAGAATCAAAAAAATAAACTAACAAAGTTATAGCTGTTGAGTGTTAGAAAATATATATTTATAAAGGAGAAAATCTTCATTTTACACTTCAAGTTTTACTAACACCCTTACTTTTATGTATTTAAACTTCTTATCATTTAATTATGTGTGTTGCATTTTAAGGGCATCATAGTCATTTCACAATGAACGAGAGATCAGATGGCAAAATGGACATCACTTTTGAACTCAGGACAGTCAAAAACCTTAGGAGGAGCATAAAAGAAAAAATGACACTGTTCACATATACGGTACTATTCATATGTACGGTACTGTCTACGTTACTATTCATGACACTGTTCACATAGATGGATCGATGATGTGGCATTGACCGATGATGTGGCATTGACTGATAAGGTGTCACGATCCTGTTGGACTAAAATTCTTATGCACTGTTGATCGATGACGTGGCAGCATATCAGTGGACCAAAGATCTCGCGTACGATATATGCATTACACAGGATTGTTTTCAACCAAACCGTGTCACTGTTCAAATCGGGTCAAACCATGTTACTGTTCACCCGCGTGGTCAAACCGCGTACTGTTGACTAATGACGTGGCGCAATCCTAAGCGTCCGAAATATTTTCGATCCGATGGCCATGATTTACTCAATGTATCTATAAAAAGGGGGCTCTCCCCCCCTAATTTGATATCTCTGAATCCATTTTTGGACTCCATTTTCTTTAATTCCCTCTCCATCTTGTATTTTCTACGTATTTTAATAAATTTCCTTTTTGCCCCTAGTTCAATTATGAGTAGCTAATTTTCTTTCAAGCTTGAGTTGAAGGTGAAGTCTCAACATGTGTCATGGGCTTTATTTGGTAAATTTATTTTCTCTTCCCCTCTAGTTTTTGTGGATGTTTTGACTTCTCGTCGACAAATAATAATAATCTTGTCTATATACCCCCTTGGTTTCACCGGCTCTCTAGTACAAGGTTGTTATTATTTGGCACAATAAGCCCTGAGTACCATATTGATTAGAGTGTGGTTCATGAGGTGTGGATTCCCCCCTCATGATTTAATTGGTATTAATAAAGAATATTTAGCCCATGATGCATGTTGATACGGATCCAGATACCCAAGTACGTCAATTTAATAGATTTTCACTTCAATTTACTATTGCCATCTTAATTCGAATTTTAGGATAATCCAAATCATTTTCACTACAAATCCAACCACCCATTTAGAAAATTAATTCTACACACAATTAAAATCCACCTCCTCGTGGGATCGACACTTGTCACCATTGATCTACACTACAATAGATTCGTGCACTTGCGAGTTCAATAAATTTGCACAACAACAGCTCTTAATAAATTCATTCGTTTGTAAAATCTACATTATTTACAATATGAAGAGTATTTGACCTAATAACCCTAGCAGACATTCTAGATTTATCTTCTACTACAACATGAAATGCAAATTAGTAATTAATAGAGGGGAAATACAATTGTGAAGAATTACGGAAGGCTTCTATTGTTCAACAATTCATACGTTCCAATGCAAAAAGCAATTAAAGAAAATTTATGTTGTCTTCCTTTCTATATCCAGCGAATTCAGACATTAAAAAGAGAAGTTACAATTAGTAATAATTAAATCCCAAAACTTAACAGAAGAAAAGTTCACTCAAAGTTATACCACAGGACTATTGGCTTTCTTGTACTCCAAAAAATAGAGAAATAGCACAACATAAAGCCCTTAATATAACGTGCATCATAGGTTAATATACATATCTCGTTTAAATATCAATAAAAGGTTTTGAAATATACAATTGCAAGCCAAGAAGAAATAAATAAGCAAAAAATAGTAATGCCTTAGTTATGAGTTTAATTTGTAGAACAGACTGATACTTGGGGAAACATCTCCATTATGCACCGATAAACTGCATTGAAACCCATTTTACAAAGCTATTGATCTGCAGAAATTAAATTACAAGAAAATTAACTAATTCCAATAGCCAAATGCATTAGGTAAAAATCGTATTTGGTAAATAAAAAATCAAACAAAAATTCGCGTATAAAAATTCCAAAATCATGAGGGTGCAATGCAACAACAAATAAACACAATTACGATACGCAGTTCAACTCTAAACAAACCCAAAAAAAAACTTAATTCAACCCAGCTTAGTCGCTAAGAAAACGCCAAACCAAAGAAATTAAAGAAGAAACCCTAGGTTTCCCTTTGGGAAAAAAAAAAGCCTCCTAGGATACTAACAATGACACGAAACACAAAATTCAATACCAAAATAAAAAAAATTCGATTAATTATAAATTTCAAAAAATGAATCTTTGAATAACATGAAAAGGATAAAAAAAATTGTTTCAATTACTTGTGATTATAATTTCCTTTTGAGTGTTTTCAAAGTGAGGAAGAATATGAAAATAATGGACTTTTGAATGATTAGAGAGATGCAGTGTATGTATGCAATAATAAGATAAAGATGAACAAATTGGTACCGAATTGTATGATTGTTTGTTTTTTCGGTAATTAAAATTTGACAGTAATAAGCAACAACTGAATTTAAAATAGCTTAACATCATCAAATGCAACAAACTAAAATTTGACAATAATAAGTGACAACTGAATTTCGCATTCTTCATCAAACTAGAAGAGTCAATTCATAGAAAAGCATACCTGCACAACAACATATTTGCAACTCCTTCGGTATCTCATTCTCGCAAGTGATGTTAGTGAAGAAGGAGAATAACGACTGTGGAAAGTGTGAGAGGAAAATTCTAGAAGGCTGTTGAGGAACGGTATTGATCTCGGCAGTAGACTAACAGTGGTGGTAAAGCAACGACGACTGGTTGGGCTGAAGCATGACGTGATGGTAGAGGAGCGACAGCGATGACCAAGATAAATTACAGCAACATGTTAATGACGTACAAAATGGTGGCCAGTTTGGTAGTCGATGGCTGAAGCCTGATGACAGCACAACAGTGGCAGCAGTGAAATGGAAGAGCAGCAGGGGAGAGGCGGCAGCAACTTAACAAGTAGTGTGTTTAATTAGGTTAGATTTAGGGTTCACTTTTTCATTTTATACTTTATAAATTATATAGTGTAAGTTCACATGTTAAGTAACGAATTATAAGTCGACATGTGGTTAAGTAAAAAATAATAATTCGTGGTAAAAAATAATTCTATCACAAACCCATCATTAATCCATGATAAAAAATAATTCTATCATAAAACCATCATTAATCCGTGATAGAAAATAATTCTATCACAAAACCATCATTAATTCATGATAAATTAAAAATTATGTCACAAGTCTATTATAATTTTATGATATACCCAGAATCTATCATAAGTTGTTTGTCATCTATTAGTAATTTTCTTGTAGTGGGCCATTACTTATTTTAGTGAGAAGTTGACCGGAACAGCCTTGCGGTATCCTACCTGTGATAAGGAGCTCGACGTGCTTGTGAGGGCCTTAAAATCTTGGTTGTATTACCTATGGCCTAAGGAGTTTGTGACCACACACTGATCGTGAATCTTTAAAGCATCTAAAGAGCCAAAGTAAGTTGAATCGAAGGCATGCTAGTTGGATGGAATACATTGAGACATTTCCCTATATCATTTGGTATAAACAAGGTAAAGAGAACATAGTTGCCGATGCATTATCTTGGAGGTATTGCTTCTTAATTCTTTGAGTGCCAAAATGCTTGGATTTGAGTATGTTAAGGAGTTATATGCCAATTATTTTGATTATTTTGATGTATTTGCTACATGTGATAAAGGATCATTCGGTAAATTTTATAAGTATGAGGGTTATTTGTTTAGAGAAAACAAGCTTTGTGTGCCTAATAGCTCTATACGCAAATTGCTAGTGAGAGAGGCACATAGTGGTGGCTTGATGGATTATTTTGGGGTTAAGTAAACCTTAGAGACATTGCATGAGCATTTTTATTAGGCTAAGATGTAAAAGGATGTCATGCACATATGTAATAGATGCATTACACGTAGAAAGGCCAAGTCTAAGGTTTTACTAAATGGTTTGTATACACCTTTACCAGTTCATAGGGAGCCTTGGGTAGATATTTCTATAGATTTCATTTTAGGGCTGCCTAGGACTTAAAAGGAAAGAGTTCTTTGAACACACTTTTATGGTTTTTTCGTGTTTTTAATTAAATTAGGGTTAGCCACCTTATAAAAACACTCTTTTATGTTCTTTGAACACACTTTTGCCAATCTTGAGTTTGATATCATTGGAAAGGATTTTCTCAACTTGTTCTTGAAAGAACTTTCGACTTATCAAAAGAGTTACTAACCTTTGTGGTGTCTTATTTAGCAATCTGGGTTCTTGAGACTTAGCTTCCCAAGAGTTTGGATCTTTTATCCAAATTCTAATCATATTGGCTTTCTTGGGTTCTTATCAATCTAGATGTGGATTTTTCTAGCTAGATCTAGAGGGGTTCCATCATATATGAATGTTATCAAAGTTTCCGAATGAAAAGATTTTGCTGAAGAAGCAAGTATATCAAGAGTCAAGATTCTCTTTATTTCTATTTAAAGTTTTAATATGTGACCTAAGCACTTTTTTTTTTTAGTCATATATTTAATAGAGTTTTAGTGTCACATAAATAATTATCTCACCACATGAATGGGACAAATTTTGATGTCTTGATTTAAGTCAAAATATTAAGTTAAAATAACCCCTCCCAAAATTAATATAGTTGAATATCATTAAATTAATACTCAATAAATTGATAACTTCAATAAAATAATAATTTTTATCTCTCCCAACTAGAGACCAACATGGTAAATTGATAATTTGATGAACTTATTAGATAATAAATTTCTAAAAAGAAAAATCTTATTTTTCTATAGGAACCAATTAATACATAAATTAATAATTTAATTTCAAGCTAGATACATACGATATGTCTATGATGCTTTCGAAATAGATTTTAGCTTGCTTTTCAACTTGAAGCCATTGTTACATTCGATGTGTTATGTTAAGAGAAATATGAGAGCGATTGGCTTAATTATGGGTGGGTATTCGGCTTGGTTTGGGTTGAGGCTTTGAAGCTAACTGGGTTGTAATTTAGTTCGGGTTAAAAACGAACCAAATAGTCAACATGATTGGATTAACTAAACAAATTAAAAATGAATTTTTCAAAATTTAAAATAACTTAACCCTAATTAAAACAAGAAAAAAACCCAAAGAAAACTACCTCAATACCTCCTAACCTAACATGCCGACTGCGACTTGCAAAACTTACCCTCAAAATTTGATTTCCATTTTCCGCAACCACTTCCCACCTTGCCGTAGTTCTATCCTCTGCACCTTCATTTGCCATGTGAAGGCACTGCACCTTCCTCTGCAAAGCAGTATCTCCCTTTACCAAGCGCTGCAAAGGTAAAGCTGGACAAGTCCCATACCCATGCTAAAGCTGTGAGGTCGCCTACTATCATTCATCCTTTAGGCTCGCACCATAGCAATAAATTTAGTGGATTTCCCTACCTTCTTTATTGCTCTCGGTTGTTAATTCATAATTATTTTCTTTGATTAATTTATTTTTTCTTTAAGTGAATGGTTTTCTTATCTAATGATATTGTTATTATTATTGTTATTAAGTGTTGATTCTTCATTTTACAACTCTCTCTAGAGTGTTTAACTCATTTTCTTTATATAGAGTTGCTATGGGTAAAAGCTCATTTAGTCCTTGTATTTTAAGATTAGTATCCATTTAGTCCCTATATTTTTTAAAATGCCTCGAAACATCCCTGCCGTTAAAGTATTGATACCCCTACCGTTACTTTTTATTTCTTTTAGTTTACTTTTACAATATTACCCTTTTATAATAATTTTTTGTTTGGAAATTAATAAAAAGAAAATAATTAAATTACCAATTTAACCCTAAAATAAAAAAAATTATAGTAATTTTTAATTATCAAAAATTAAATTGTCAAAAATTGTATGAAAACTACCAAGTGTGCAAATGGTGCTTGCAAAAAAATTAATATATATTTTTTTATTTTCTAGGGTGAAATTGGTAATTTAATTATTTTCTTTTTATTAATGTCCAATAAAAAATTATTATAAAAGGGTAATATTGTAAAAGTAAGCCAAAGAAATAAAAAGTAACGGTAGGGGCATCAATACTTTAACAGCAGTGATGTTTCGAGACTTTATAAAAAATATAGAAACTAAACGGACGCTAATATTAAAATATAAGGACTAAAAAAACTTTTAACCAGTTGCTATCCAAATCCTTATAGAACTAGTTGAACTCGTTCTCCTTTTAAAATTCGGTTTTTGAGCCAAGGAAATAGCCCTATATGTTAAAATAACTCCAAAATCTATTTTTATTGTGGGCCAATTTGGAAATCCAACCAGCCCTTCCAGAATAAATCTTTTATGGCCCAAATATGATCCTCAATCTTAATACATATCTAATATAGCTCAATAAAATGGATAAAATTCATCCCAGAAGTAATCAAAATCCATGAAGTCACAATTTAGCTATTTTTCACACCAATTTATAACTTTTCTAGTCGTGTTTGTTTTATTAGCTTAAAAGTTCCTATAAAAGATTAATAAAGATTGAAGAAGTTTATGAAAAATATTAAATAATTATAAAAAAAATTAAAAACTAATGTGAAATTAAGCACTTATCATTATTCAATCAAGGTCAAATCAAAACCGTATCTTAGAGCTTTACAAAATCACTATATTTTCTTATTGTACTGCCTCTATACTTCATACAAATTCCTATTATGCACACCATATTTTTATAAATTAATAAATTATAAATTTATTGATAAGTCATTAATTATTAATTTATTGCTCTATTAATATTTGCTAAATTAATAAATTTTAATATTCCTAAGACAATTAATTTATCGAGATTCTTTTGCCACTTTTGAATATTATGATATATCTTGATAAATTCACAATTTTGGATTTAAGAAAACTAATTTAAATCTAAATATAGAGTCTTAAAAGAGTAAAAACTTCATTTATTCAATTATTTTTGTAATGCCATCAAGGAGATTTTATTTAACCATATTTTGACAATAATTTTTTTTTTAAAAGTAGTTGGTGTAAGTAGGTGAGTTTATTCAAATAAAACCCAAGGAAAAAGTAATTAAATAAAGATTATTTTCTTCATTAAATAAATTGTAGGAAGAACCATGTCAAAAATAAAACAAAGGATTATTTTCTTTTTACTGCTTAAATTATTGTGAATAACAAACAGATGCAACAACTATTGGACCCTAATATTTTATTACTAAAAAAAGTTATAAAATTTTATATTTTATTATTTTTCACTGGTTGACCATTAATTGATATATAAAATACTAATTTTACCCTTAAGGAAAAATCTATTAGTTATCAATTAAAGTGATTATTAATTAAATATTTATTATATTACTAAATAATTTTTTATTCAATTAGATAAATTTTAACTTAATTCTTATTTTGAGATGTCTGTGATTGTTTGTATGTATATCACATGTGTTTGTATGTGTGTTCGTTTGTTAATTATTTATGATTTGTTAATTTTATTGATAATTAATAATTAATACTAAATTAATATTTAATTGAATGAAAAATTATGATAATGTTTTATAATAAACCTTAGGTTAAAATTTTTTTTATGTAAATGTAAATTTTTATTTAATTTTTTGGGCCTTTGATACAATGATGATAATTATTAGATTTTGTTAGAATTTATGAAATTTTTTCTTAAAATAAGGGTAAAATTGTATTTGAGAAATAAACTGTCGGTAAAACCAAAACATTGGTACACGTGTAACATAAAGAAGCCAGCGCCTGCAACGGTGCCTCTCGCGAGGCTCCAGCACTCTCAAGCTTGGAACCCTGAAGTCCAGAATTTACTCTGTCTTAACCCAAAAAAAGAAAAAAAAAAGAAAAAAAAAGAAATTAAAATTTGCTGCCAATTTCCCACGCGCCGCCGCGTGCAAGTGTACGCGACATCGTATCGCCGATCATTATAAATCATCAAAGCCGGCGAGTATCCGTGCGGGACAAGGATTGTTGAATTTTTTTAAATTAAAAATCGAATCCACCTCTCCGTTGTTTTTGGTTATTCCCTTTTTTGCAAGGTAACTGAAATTTTTTTTCTTAAATTTATTATCTATAGTGTTAACGTTACATGGTTTATTTCATATTATGTTGCCAATATTTGCGAAAATGTTATTCGAAATTTACAAATACATGTTGAGAAAAGTTTTAAAAATATTTCTGACTTATACATGAGTGGAATCATGTTCAATAAACATGTGAATTTTAGATGATTAATTATCAGCAAATAGCTTCATGTTGTAACATTCTGTTATGGCTACCGAAAGTAAGAACCCAGAAAATCCATCATAGGCCTAGAAGTTGTGTGTGTGTGTGTTTTATTTTATTTTATTTTGATGAATTGCTTTAATTTGCATTCAAAGGAGTTGCTCTGTTGTTGCCTGGTTTGTTCTTTTACATTTGGCAAGACATGATTGGCTCTGTGCTCTCACAAAAGCCCTCTTTATGATATCAGTAGCCCTTAGCCCATACTTTAATCTTAGCATTGACAATACTTGTCAGCAGTTACGAGCAATGAAGCATTTAAATCCAAGAATTTTCTATTTTGACAATACTATACAATTCTGACTGAAGCGAAACAAAATATGATTGATAGATAGTTTTGAGGAAAAAGTAACAGAATGAACAGTACATCACCAGCAAATTCATCAATATCAACAACACCATTAGTTGGAGGAGGAAGTAGCAGCAACAACACTGCTACCGATGAATTTCATTTTCCTTCTGATCTCATCTCCATTCAAGACCGCAAGGATGAAGCTTTGCAAGGTTGTGAAACTTTTTATTTTTAGCATCTCTGAGTTATCTTTGTTTGCTCTTTTAATTAATGTAAAGCCAAGGTTTCTCACATTGTCTTTTTGGGTTTGGGCTTACCGAATATCTATGAGGGTTTCAGAAGCTTTTCCTTAGTATTTGTGATATTTCTATAGTAATGGAAGTTAATATCATGTCATGGAAGTCTCTGTATTTTTTGCTTTGCAGTTCTGAGATCTGATTTGATGGCTGCTTTGAATAAGGAAGTTAAATCGTTGGATGAAGATAATTGGATGTTTGAAGGACCTCGGTCCCATATCCACCTTATATCAACAGCAGGTTTTTCTCAATCCACCTCTTTATTTTGTTGTTGTGAAGGTTATGGTTGTATTTTTTTGCTTAGCTTATGTATATTATTATAAGCCTATATAAAAGGAGAAATGTGTTGTTCCGCGACATAATCTGTCTATGGATTGAATCTAAGGTTTGAAATTGGCCATTTGATGTGAGCCTTGGTACGCACTATGGTAGTATTCTACATGTTGTTAATGTGGTAATTAGATATATATTAGATTAGAGAATTTAATATCAGATTGTAGCGAGGTGATTGATGAGGTATTTGTGTGATACTTAAAATTGTGGGATTGTTTTATCAGAGAATTAGTGCTTCAAATTCACATATTTCTTGCTATGTAGATTCAGTGGTCTGCCACAAGCTATTTATGTACACTAGCGGGGTGTTTCCGTGTTTGAATAGCTTGAGGTTTATATTATAGCCCATCTACTTTTGCAGGGTATATGGCAGTGACAAAACTGATGGAGGACAAGTTATTGTTTTGAGGATTAGTTGATCATTCTAAGATCTTGCAAGAACATATGACAATATTATGTCAGAGTGCTATTTATTTTTGTTTTGTCAGAGGATTATCAATGATAAAAATGTTCTATGGCCAAAGAAGATTGAAATATTCTTCAATTGTCTTATGGTAATATATTTCATTCAAGTTCTAGAATTACTGACTTGATGGGGCCTACCAACAGCATCTATAGGGCTTAGTGATGATATTTAGAATTGTTCGGAAATAATCATGTGAGCCCAAGTCAAACCAAAATAGAGAGTATTTTTGTTTTGGCTTGTGCATGGAAAATTATAATATTGTGGGAGAAATTGTTTTTTTTCCCCCCTCCCTCCTAAGCTTATGTGCACGAGGTTTTATCCCCTCTTGTTTGTGCAAATTATGATGAGACTTTGTTATGTGGAGGGTGAAAAATGTGTTTCTATTGTCTAAAAAATATTTAGGGATCAAAAGAAGTTTGAGATTGGGTTGTTTATGCATGGGGGTGCGAGGTCATTGAGACAGTGTCGAAAGATATTATGATTCTTTCTTCCTTGTCTTGTTCTAAAGAGTGGAACCAATCACCTTGCCGTAGATTTAAGAACATCACTAAAAAGACTTCTAATTTTCCTTTTAAACTATTTATTTCTTTACTTATGTGGCAAATGGATGTGTGAAAAAGTAAGTCCCCTCCCAAAAGACTCTTCAAATAAAAATAAGTTTCTATTATTTTATTCAAATTTTTTTCTTCACCAAAATAATAACAATTATAATATTTCTCTCCCTTTAAGAATGATAAGATAAAAAATAGTACGATATTAAATTAAAGGCTCTAAAGGCTCTTCAAATGATATTCAAATGAGAAGTAATATTTGATTTAAAGAGCCTTTTGGGGATGCTTTAAGCTTATTGGTTGAACCTTTTAATTTTTTTTTTTTGGGAAATTATCCACTGTCCACCCATTTTTTTCAACTTTTTAAAAAATACACAATTCTTTTTTTTTGTTAGAATCCACCTGAAGTTACATTTCTTTTCACTTTTCCACTTCTGTTTGGAGACCGTTAAGAAAAATAACGGAATATTGTGTAAATGACTTTTTTACCCTCAAATGTAAAAGATAAATTATCCACCGACCACTTTTTTTTTCTTATTTTTTTAAAAATACATAATATTTAATTTTTTTTTGCTGAACTCCACATGAAGTTATATTGTTTTGCATTTTTCCACCACTATGTCGTCGTGAAATGACAATTTTACCCTTATGATGACAGCAAAGTTCTAACGGTATTATAATGAGAGTGCACCAATGAAAAAAAATGTTAACTTCAGGTGGAGCGTTGGAAAAAAAAAAGATTTGTGTATTTTTGAAAAACGATGAAAAAACGGGTGGATAGTGGATAATTTCCTTTTTTTTTTCTGTCTTTTGTACGGTATTTGTTAGGACCCTGGTAGTTTATTTTAATTTCTTTCCTATTAGGATTATTTTCTTATCGCAATTATGATTTGGGGTTCTATTAGATTAAAATTAGGATTGCATTGAACTATTATAAATAAGTGGTTGACATTATTTTTTGAGCAAGTAATAATAAAATTAATTCCAACCCCTGTTAATTCTTCTCTTTTCCCACTGAATTTTTAAATTCTTCATTTCTTCTCTCTTGAATTCTCTAATCAAAACCTTGGAACCCTAACATATGGTATCAAAGCATATCTTTCCCAGCAACCAATTTACTTTTTCCGTTTATCTTGAAAATAAAAAACAATTTTTTTTCCCCCCAAAATCCTTGTCACTGCAAATCTGAAAATTTGTCAAAATATTTGCCAATGTCATGTGACCAACTCAGTTTGCTTTTGTGAGTCACCATTTGCAAGCCCAATCAATCGATCTAAACTTCTCATCAAAATTTGAAGTACTTGTGCAAAATCGATCCATACTTCTCATCAAAATTTGAAGTACTTGTGCAAAATTTTTTATCTCTATAGTGCTTGAACATTGTGTAGCTATCTCAAATTGATGAAAATTTTGCAGTCAACTGCTCATAGTAACACTCTAAGGTACTTCTGCATGACATTCTTGAAGAATTGGGCCAGTTGTGCAAGGAAGCACAAGCATCTCCTAGTCCACTTGAAGTTGGCATGTTAGAATGTTGGGACTCCCCAAAACAAGAGATAATCATTAGCCAGCATTGTTTCGGGGAGGAGGTAATTCATGTACTCATCAAGGATTCACACCTTCAATTCTAGCCCTCCACAACCCTGCACCAGGCATGACATAGTCCACTAGCCCCTTCTTTATTGGGACCAATACTCTCTGCCTTAGCCAATAATATACCCTCTGCCTTACCTAAAACCTTATCACCAACTGCGCATGCCGATAGACATTCTATGAACTGTGATGAGCAACTTAAGCCGGAGCATCATTGTAAACAACCTCAGCTATGGCTTTTAGCAGCTGATGTTCCCCTTATCATCAGTCCAATATTTCAGTGGTTTTCATTCTGCCTGGACACTATTTAGATTGGAAGCCGCCTGACAACTGTCTAAATTGGAAAATTTTGGTTATTGATCCTGGCTAGAAGGCTTGTGCGCAAGCGTGTTTCAAGGGGAATGTTAGGATCCTAGTAGTTTTTTTTTTCTTTCTTTGCTATTAGGATTATGTTTCCTATTGCAATTATTATTTAAGGTTCTAATAAGATTAGAATTAGGATTGTGTTGAGCTACTATAAATAGGTGGTTCTTATTCTGTTTTTTGAGCAAGTAATATTAAAATAAATTTCAACCCCAGTGAATTCTTCACTTTCCCTTTGAATTCTAAAATTCTTCATCTCTTCTCTCTTAAATTCTCTAATCAAAACCCTAGAATGACAACAGTTTCCTTTTTAATTAATATTTTTCCATTGCATACTACGTGAGGGCATTATTTGATTCATGCTAGGGAATTTTTTACTGTTTCTTCCTTCCACATTTTCGACATATTGTCTCGACTATGTTTAGTGCAACACTGTGAACTACTTTTTAAATCCATTTCATGTTAGAGCACGCTTTTTTCAAACATTGATGCCTTTCCAGAGTATTCTTTGTAATTAATAATTGTCTTCTTTTCAGGTAAAAGTTATAATGGTGTTAGGCAAAACCTTCTTTTATGTTGAATCTGCTGATTATTACATGTTGCTTTGCATAACGGTCAGTGAAGTGCTTCCAAGAAATGGAGCATCATTCATAAAGTAGCATGGTTATGGTGGTTCAGACTGTTGGTTTAATTGACTTAGGCCTGTAGAACCAACTAAAATCAGAGAGATATTCAAGAATATATTCCATGAAAAAACAGAGGGAGGTAGGGTGGTTTAGAGAAGTCACTGTAGATGTTTTAAGCTCAGTATTTACAGCTGTAAAGGCTCCGAGTCGGAGAGAATGCTCATAGCTTACTCTATGTAATGTAAAATAAGGGATACTTAATGTTCTTTTGTGTGAGCATTGTCAAAGGTTTTTAATATGCAAAACCAAGTAATCAGTATTTGGAATATACTGTATGCAAAACCAAGTATTTTTAAAATCAAAAGTCTTTTCCCAAATTATATTGCCTGGCTGAATTACCGGTACTAGCCTTCCTTGTAAGTTAATCTACAGCCCTACTCAAAATTAGGGTGTTAAATTTCTTCTTCACCAGCTTTTTCAACATGGTGGGCTTATGTTTATTCCTTTGGCCGGCCTCGTGTTTTAGCTATATCAGGTCCCTTAATGTAAATAAATGTGATACACGATTTCTGGCATCTGAAGCTTGTCTTGTTGTTGATTACTGTTCCAACTCTTTATAATTCCCATATTTCATCGCTGCAACTTTTATCTTCTAATCCTTCTGATGTTATATTAAATCAGATGGTTGTTTGCTGTAATGGATTCCATTTCAGGTGGTTTTCTGAACAAGCAGTTGGAGACATCAAAGAGTCGGAAATTGGCCCCATCAAAATTTCTTTGATATATCCATTTCTTCTGTAAAACGGTTATTCGACTTGGTATCAGTGCTTATTCAATTTTAATTTTGATTTTGACCATTTTCAATTTGTTACAATGTTAACGGTTCTCATAAAAACAAAGTAATCAAGATGTTTGTTTCTTAAACTTAGAATTTGTTGTCATTATGGTCTGCATGGCTAAAGCTGCTGTAAAATGAACTGGCCAGTAGAGAGATTCATGATGCGACCAAGAAAAACCATTACTACAAATTACAGCCACCTAAAGTGTAGAGATATATTCATGATGCGACCAAGAAATGAACGTACTACAAATTGCAGCCGCCTAAAGTTTTGCTGTTTTGGGTCCCGTTTGGAATTGAAGTATGGAAAAAAAAATTATAATTATTAAATAAAAAATAATAATATATAATAAATATAAATTTTAAATAATAATTTTGATAAAATTATTATAGATATAATAGATTTTCTATTATATAAATGAAAAATTATATCAACATAACTTATAAGTTACAACAGTTAATGTTTATTAAATATTTTAGTACTGTAATTTTTAAATTATAACTACATAACCTCAATCTCAAACGCACTCTCAGTTTGGTTATGTAGTTTCTAAGTCGGTAAATTTTAAGTTCTCCAAACAACTTCTCAAAAAGCTACAAGACTTCCATGATGTCGTTTCCGGCATCTCCAGCCTCTCTCCGAAGCATATAGCACATATCAACGCCACCAAGTCCGGCTTCTCCACCAAACCTACCAAAGGATAATGACCCACCAAATACTCCAAAACCACAATTTCAAGCAGCCAAACATCACCTGGAAATCCATAATCCCTAGCCCATCTTTCAGAATCAACCCTTTTAGGAAAATCTATTGCATTTTAAAGATATTCGCCGAAATCTATTGCATTTTTAAAATATCTGCCGAAATGGTTATCATATTGAAATTTTAAGTACAAATACTGTAAAAACATTAAATACATATTAGAGAAGCTGTAAAGCCTACTCAACTAGGTATATTATAATTACAAGCTAGGTGCAAAGATCAAAGTTCATGTGGATCTAGAATATGCATATGTCTGCATGCATGCTATTGTTGCTTCACTACATTATTATTATTTGCAAGTGGATCCTAATTTTTTCATTCTCTTCTTCTGGGGAACACTGCTTTTGGAACCAAGTGGTCTAACACGTTTTTGGCATGCAAAGATAAATCATTAGCTGCATTTACACTTAATTTTTCAGCAGGGAAATCACTCAGATTGGTGTATTAATAGCAATATGTGAATTTGTTACTTTTACTATATTTTTACCGCTAACTTTCTTCAAAATTATGCCTTATTTCCTCCTTTAGGCTTTCATCTTTTTTCTTCCCCTTTCTAGTGTGGGTACTTTTGTTACTCATGAAGTTATGGGGTTGCTTATCCCTATTTAGTTTTGCCCTATTTCTTGTTAGAGCCCCTTTTTATTAAAAGAAAGAAAAGAAATGATTTAAGTTGGTTACAACAGACTTCTTACTATAAATACTAGCAGAATTTCTATAGAAATTATTTGGGAAGGAAATATGAGGCCAATGATGAAGCGCCACGTGTCGATATTTGAGAGATTAATTTATCTCGGGTACCCTGGGTACCCTAGGTACTCCGGCTACCCTAAGCACTCCGGGGATACCTCGGGTACACCATGAAAGGATACAAAAGTCTTCGTAAATATGTGGGCCCCGAATCTCAAAAAAATCGGTTTGATACGTGTCAAAAAATAAGGAAATCTCGTGCCGCAAAAGAGGAGACAGCCGCCTGTCACGCCAGTGAATCCGTCAAAAGTGTGATATTGTGACAGTAGGGACCACCAGCTTTTTCTGCTACGCCTGTAAAATTACAACGGAATTGCAGAGGTACACGGGACCACTCCACTACGCCCAGCACGTGAATACGACCCAAACTTGCTCTCCACTCATATTTTTGAAACGTCTAAGCCGCCATACGCATGAAAAGAACAATATTCCTGACATGACAGCAGGGAACGCCACTAAAATAGCGCCAGGTGGCACGGCGACCGAAGTACACCATATAAATACTCAGATTTGATTTTTATAAAAAAAAAACAGACTCACCACCAAAGAAACTAGGGTTTCTTCAACCTAAAAACCGCCATTACCGAGAGCTTGCAAGCTCTCTAACCTGAGATAATCCAACTCTGACTTGAGCGTCGGAGTGTGGTCGCCGGCCACCCTTGGCTCCACATCTGACCTCTTTTTTGGTTGTTTCGCAGGTTTAAGGCGAGTTTCACCAGCCCTCCGCACCTGAAGTCAGATCCCCTCCATAACTACCGTCGTCTTAATCCTCCTCCACTCCACAAAAAGCCTTAACAGCCCACACGTGCCGAACAAGCAAGGTACCTCGCTTCCCGACAAAAATATAAATTTATTGCTCTTGGGTTGGTTTTGTGGTTTTTTATTCATTGACCCAAAATCAGCTGCAAACAATTGGCGCCGTCTGTGGGGGCACGAGCAAAAAGCTTCCACACGGTGCTAAGCTTGTCGGTACGTGTGCTTGCACAACCATGGCACCCGACGTACCTGCTGATAACCAAATGATAGGTCATGATGGAACAGAGGACCACGGCGGTGATGAGAGGGGTGACTCGACAAGGAGGGCATCCCGCCTAGAGAAAGGTAAATCAGTTAAGCAATCAGCTAGTATTCAACACGACGAGGAGCCCGTTACTCATAAACACTTTGAGGATTTAGCTCATGCGATTCTCAGAGCAGTAGGATCTCGGGTACCCGAAGCAGCCACTTCTCCGATAACTCAAGATGTCCCGCCTCCACGCGGTGAGAAACAGATCATACCAAGATCTGAAATACCGGAGGGAAGTAGACCAAAGCATGGGCCATCGGGCACCCGTTCAAAGTTTCAAGCTGCCGGCTCCCGGGAAGAACGCTCCACTGCCTCTTGTTATTCCCGTAGTAGCCAGGGTACCAAACGCAAGCAAAAAGCCCATGAAGATCTCTGGTACAAGTTGAACGCCAAAAGAGCTTCCCAGACAAGAGTGGCCTCCTCAGGTGCACCTGGGGTACCCCGCGAGTTCCTGGAAAAAATGGAGTACCTCGAAGCTCAAGTGAAGCTCCTTCTGAAAAACAAAACCCCACCAATGTTCTAGTGCCAGCAGTGCATAACTCGCCATTCACCATGGAGATTTGGACAGCGGTTCTCCCGGAAGCGTTCACCATGCCTCAAATACAACAATACTCGGGTACCTCGGATCCCGTGGAACATGCTGAGTTATATCATGACCAGATGATGATTAAAGGAGTGGGCGACAATGCTATGTACCGGATGTTCCCGCATACCCTCACCGGACCAGCCAAGTCATGGTTCCGATCGTTGAAGGCAGGTAGTGTATCTTCCTTAGACCAGCTCCTAAAAGATTTTGTTCATGAGTTTGGTTATGCATCCGCCCAAGATATAAAATCCTCCAAGCTTGCTTTCATCAAGCAAGGGGATTCAGAATCTTTAGCCGAGTACGTAACCCGCTTCCACCAAGAGGTGTTGTGTACCGGTACATTTGGTCACCAACATACTCTCCCTCATTTTGAAAAGAATTTGCGTTTGGGGAAGTTATGGCTGTCATTTAAAAACATCGCCCTCTTTCATATAGGGAAGCTCGTTCTCGAGCCCTGCAACAAATAGAAATGGATGAGAAGTGTAACCTAAAGCGGGAGGAAGACAGAGTCGAAGTTGTGAGAAACAAGGAGAAACCCAAGAGAGCCGAGGTACCTCAGGTACCCTCTTGAGTACCCGAGCACACAGCCCACCTCGTCCAACCCCACGTGGGAGAGGATTGAATATCCCTGGTGTACTTCGGGTACCCTGGGTACCTTAGGTACCCTCCCGAGCACCCCGAGTACATAGCCCACTGCTACCGCCAGAACAACGGGAAGCACCACAAAAATCCAGATATGACTCTTTCCACCATTTGAATCAATCTCAAGAACAAATTTTTTACCATATTAGGGATACGGGGATGCTTCGCCCACCTAAACCAATTTGGAAATACCCCAATACGAACCGTAGCTTGAAGTATTGTGAGTTTCATTAAGATTTCGGCCATAGCACCGCTGAATGCTTTCACTTGAGGGAAGAAATTGAGTCATTGATTCTGAGTGGGTATCTCAAGGAATTTGTGGCTGATATGCATGAGGCAAGGAAGTTCTGGGAGCAAGATAAGGGTAAACAAGTTGCTAACCCTCATCCCGAAGCTGAGATACCCTAAGAAAGGCGTGTATGATCAAATCATAACAGGGGGTCCTACCCTCGCTGGGGAATCTAGACGGGCCATCAAACATTACAGCAAGCCACCAATTTTGGATCGCCTTGGAAAAGAAGTGAACTTCGCTTGTCAAAATCAACTTAGGGTATCTGGGGTACCCCAACATTCCCCGCCTATCCTTTTCACAGAGCAAGATACTGAAGATGTCTCGTACCCCCAGGACGACTCCTTAGTAATTACGTTGAAGGTTGCTACTAGTAAGGTAGCAAGAACTCTCGTAGACACCGGCAGCTCCGTTGATATCGTTTTCAAAAGTGCCTTGGATCAGCTATTGATTGAATCGCCAAAGATCACCCCGTGTGTTACACCTCTTATTGGGTTCGCTAGTGATATGGTTATCCCAAAGGGCATCATCACGCTGCCCGTTGCACTTGGTAAGGTACCTCATCTTATTGTTCATATTATTGATTTTCTTATTGTGGATCACCCAGGTACCTATAATATCATCTTGGGAAGACCATTCTTAGCAACAACTAAGGCGGCAATCTCCATGCATTACCTCGCCATGAAGATTCCAACCGCTGGGGAAATTATCACGATCAAAGGGGATCAGCAATCGGCTCGAGGGTGTTACTCGGTCGCATCGAAAGTGAGCTATCAAATTGCCACCAATATGTTCCTGGAGGGGTACCCCGTCAGCACAAGGCCATTTACCAGCCTATCCAAGTGGGCACTGGCTAGACGTCAGAGAGTTGCACGTAAGAAAGCTCAACAGTCCACGAACTCCCAGGTACCCCAAGCGTCGCATGAAGCTGGGCCAATGGAAGTGGACGTGGTAGCTCCTGGGGCACCACTGGTACCCCAAAGTCCCAATTCAACATCAATGGGAGAAGTCGAGGTACCTTTGGATCCCCGGGTATCGAAAGATGAAAAGCGAGGAACACCGGTTGAGGATCTTGTGTCTGTTTTGATCTGCAAGAAGGACCCAACTAAGATGGTCAAGGTAGGCTCCAACCTTTCTGACCAACACCGAGAGCAGCTTATTGAGTTCTTAAAGAAAAACTTAGATGTGTTCGCTTGGTCTCACGCGGACATGCCGGATATCCCGCCTTTCATCGCCTGTCACAAACTCAATGTCGATCCACATCATAAGCCTGTCAAGCAAAAACGTCGAGCTTTCAACCAGGAACGCTATGACGCCATCGAACAAGAAGTGGACCGATTGCTAGCAGCGGGGTTTATTAGGGAGGCGGTGTACCCCGATTGAGTCTCAAATGTTGTATTGGTTAAGAAGTCTAACGAGAAATGACGCATGTGTGTAGATTTCACGGATTTAAACAAGTCTTGCCGTAAGGATAGCTTCTCGCTTCCCCGGGTAGACCAGCTGGTCGATGCTACGACTGGGCACGAGATGCTTAGTTTCATGGATGCTTTCTTCGGGTACAACCAAATTCCAATGTACGAGCCTGATCAAGATAAAACGGCCTTCATCACCAACCATGGGTTATACTGCTACAAGGTTATGCCTTTTGGTTTGAAGAATGCGGGCGCCATCTATCAGTGTTTGGTGAACAAGGTCTTCAAACAGCAAATCGGTCGTACCATGGAGGTGTACATCGATGATATGATAACAAAGTTGGTGTATGCCAGTGATCACTCGGGGCACCTCAGAGACAACTTCAATATTTTGAGAAAGCATCAGATGCGCCTAAATCCTGAGAAATGCGCATTCGGGGTGACTTCGGGTAAATTCCTTGGATTTATGGTACAACAGCGGGGAATTGAGGCTAATCCCGATAAAATCTGGGCGGTTCTTGGGATGAAGTCACCAAGTACCATCAAGGAAGTCCAGAGCTTAGCTGGCCGGATAGCCGCCTTGAGTCGTTTCATCTCCAAGGCCACCTATAGGTGCAAGCAATTTTTTAAAGCTTTGAAAGCGGGAAAGAAGCTCCAATGGACCGCCAAATGCGAGGAGGCTTTTCAGAAGCTAAAGGAGTACCTCGTTAATTCGCCGTTGCTCGCCAAGCCTAAGCATGGAGAAGTGTTTCTGTTGTACCTCGCTGTTTTCGAGCACGCCACTAGCTCAGTGTTGCTTAAAGATGATGAAGACGGGGTGCAACGTCCTATTTACTACACTAGTAGGGCAATGGTGGATGCGGAAAAAAGGTACCCCGCCATAGAGAAGCTGGTTTTGGCTTTGGTAATCTCTGCAAGGAAACTCCGGCCGTATTTTCAAGCCCACACCATTGTCGTTGTAACAAACCTTCCCCTTCGACAAATCCTCCAGAAGTTAGACATGTTTGGAAGACTTCTTCGCTGGTCTCTTGATTTGAGTGAGTTCGACATCATCTTCAAGCCACGCTCAGCTATTAAAGCCCAAGCCATCGCCGATTTCATTGCAGAATTCGCCAATGACTCCGGGGGTGAAGAGATCCCAGGGTACTCGGGCGAAACTACATCAGCTATTGAAGAAGAGCATGTCTGGGAAATTTATGTGGATGGTTCCTCCAACTCGCACGAAGCGGTGCGGGAGTAATAATCATCGATCCGGATAAGGTGAAGCTATGTTATGCCTTGCAATTCGGGTTCAAGGCCTCAAACAACGAAGCCGAGTATGAAGCTATGATAGCGGGGCTAAGGATGTCGAAGGACTTGGGTGCAAAAAGAGTATACATCAAAAGTGACTCTCAATTGGTGGTCGGTCAGATCAACTCAAAATATCAGGCTAAGGAAGAAAATATGAAGGGGTACCTCGGGAGAACAAGAGAATTAATATCTCAATTTGCTGAGGTCAAGGTGGAAAGAGTTCCACGATTAGAAAACTGTGAAGCTGACAACCTCGCCAAAATGGCTTCCTTCGGTGCAACTCAGTCGATTGGTCCAATCATTGCTGAGTACGTACCTACACCTAGTGTTAATCTACTTGAGCCAAAAGAAATAGGGTCAATAGCTATTGGGGTACCCTGGATGCAACCAATCATAGGATACCTCAGAAGTGGGGATCTGCCCTCAAACAAGAATGAAGCAAGGAAGTTAAATACAAAGCTGCTCGATATTGTCTCATCGAGGATACCTTATTCAAAAGAGGGTTTACCCTCCCTTACTTAAAGTGCTTGGGAAATGAACATGCCGAATATGTCATGAGAGAAATACACGAAGGGATTTGCGGTAACCATTATGGAGCACAATCATTGGCACAGAAGGCCCTTCGTCAAGGATTTTATTGGCCTACGATGCGGGAGGATGCCAAAAACATTGTCAAGAGTTGTGACAAGTGCCAGAGATTTGCCAGGGTACCCCACCTTCCACCAGAAAAGTTAACTGTCATGTATTCTCCATGGCCATTTGTTGTTTGGGGTATAGATCTCATTGGCCCACTACCAACTGGTAGAGGACAAGCTAAGTATGCAATTGTAGCCGTTGACTATTTCACAAAGTGGGTAGAAGCGAAGCCATTGGCAAGCATTACGAAGAGAAAAACCACTGATTTTGTTTGGAGGAACCTCATATGCAGATATGGTATCCCTAATGCAATTGTTAGCGCCAACGGGAAGCAATTCGATAACGAAAAATTTCAGAATTTCTGCTCGGAGCTTGGGATAGCCAACCGATTTGCTTCTCCGGCTCACCCGCAATCTAATGGACAAGTGGAAGCCATCAACAAAATCATCAAGGGTATCCTAAAGAAGAGGCTGGAGGAAAGGAAGGGAGCTTGGGTAGACGAGTTACCTGGTGTTCTTTGGGCCTATCGGACAACTCAGAATATTTCAACTGGGAAACCCCATTTTCTCTGGCTTTCGGGACTGATGCAGTCATTCCAGCTGAAATCAAGATACCCTCTCACAGAACCGCATACTTCGATGAAGCCGAGAATGCCTCTTTGATTGCGTCCAATCTTGATTTTGTTGAAGAAAAAAGGGCCAAAGCAGAATTGAAGGTTGCAATATACCAGCACTGCGTTTCAGATTTATACGATAAGAGGGTACGCCCCAGATCGTTCAAGAAAGGGCATTTAGTCCTACGAAGGGTAACTCAGAATACTCGGGTACCCTCGGAGGGCTCTTTCGGAGCCAATTGGGAAGGCCCATATCGCATAGACAAGCCGGTAGGTTCGGGGGCATACAGACTACTCCACATGGATGGAACAATCGTCAAGCATCCCTGGAATGCCGCAATGCTGAGGAAGTACTACTAATATGAGGACAGTGTCTTAAACCTTATCGTTCACTTTATCTATTTCTTATTTTCTTTACTATGTGTGCAAGATGGTAAAGCCATGAAAGGTACTTAGGGTACCCCACATGTGCAAGTGAAATTTTTAATTCCCTAAGTCCTAGAGAGTGGATATCTATACGGTTTCCTATTCTCATTGGGACAATGAGCCAGTCTTATGTAACGTTCTCCTTTTGATTATCGAATGTGATTATGGTTAAATTTTCTCCATTAATATGACTCTCTCTTATTACGCCATGTCGTATTCAGCTATAATTGCTCCATTTCAAGATAATCAGGGGAACCTGAGGTATCTGACTCGATTCGATCGTGAAGATTTGTTCGAGGTCAACGCCAATAAAAAACTAATACAACAAAATTAAATAGGGAGGGTCAAAGAAGGCCCGAGGGCGAGGTAAACCAGCATACCCTAGCGCCATGAGGTTCCATTAAGGTATGCACACGCCCACACCTCCATTCTTTTACTTGAGCCAAGTAAAGAATAGATAAGCGAAACGAGGTAGGCAAGCATGCCCCTCTATTCGCATTATTAAATATTGACTAGAAGCGGATGGCAAAACAAGCATGTTTTTGACCATTTCTGCAAGAAAGGGGGCCAAGAAGGTCCCCAAAAAAAAAGGGTACCTGGGGTACCCGAGAAACTCCACAAGTCCATCTAAGATATGCCATAATCTTTATTTTATCCTAGTTGCACCAAATATGAATTTCGTTTTATCTTATGATGATGTGCGAATTATTAAATTATTTTGAGATACGCCATAATATTTATTAAGACGAGCAGTGAGCACATCTACAGAAATCACCATGCAAGCGCCAAAAATACATCAGGGGGGTACCTGGGGCACCCAAGGAACCCCCGCAAGGCTACGCAAATCAATCATAAGCAAGGAATTCAATGGCACTCCAAATGAAGTATATTGCAGAAGCTAATGCGAACGAGTAGGCAAGATTGCCGAGGCAACCTTCCAAAAGACAAGTATCCCAACACATCAAAAGGATAATACCATACTACAAAAGGTACAGAAGCAAAGAAAGAAAGCTGCTAAGACATCTCGAGATAAAGTCCTGAATAACAAGCAAGATCAAGCAGAAGGGGGGACATCCTCTCCATCGTTCCCCTCAATGGGGGCATCAACAAGAACACTCGCAGCCAAAGAGCGGCTACCCGCATGAACAGCGCTAACCGAAGGGAGATCCGCATGGGGTACCTGGGGTACCCCAGAAGATCGCTGTGGGCTGTGAGATGGGGGAGCCTGGGTAGCCCTCTTGTCCTCTATCGTTTTAAGGATGGCCGACTTGTCCACCCATTTCTCCACCCGGGGTACCACCAGCTCAGGCTCGACGCTCCAGACCTCAGTCATGATAAGAGTAAAGGCCTTGTCCATCATCTCCGGTTGGCGAGATAGTAGCTCACTGTGCTTAGACTCCGCCTCTTCCAACTTCCCAGACAATCGGCTATTCTCTCGGGTGTGGTCGTCCAAGTGCCTTTGCAAAGCCCTGACCTCCTCTCCTAACTTCTCTTCCCGAGACTGGTTGAGCCTAACCTTACCTCACAGCCTCTCTACTTCGGTCTGTGCAGCCAAGATGCCACTAAGGTCTCGGAGACCGTGTCTAAGGTAGAAAGCCGCCTACACAAATAATAATAAAGAAAAGGAAAGGGAGTCAGGACAATAAAAAAAAGAAGAGAGAAAGAATGAAAAGAAAAGAGTGAGAGGCACTCACGTCATGACAAGCTTTAAGCGCTCGGCTATAGCGCTCATTTAAATCTAATTTATCTGCCTCCATTGCCATGTCTGTGGAAATACTCTCGGAGGAATGAAGGAAGCAATCAGTCAAGTGCGATATCCGCTTGTTAGCCACCGGATCCAGCTCGTCCTCCATAAGGTCTCCAGGAGCCGTGAAAAGGGAGCCAAACTTCCTCTTGTGGGTAGCCGGGATACCCCGAGAACCCCCAAGAGAGGAGACGGGCAATTTGCCTTTGCCGCCTGGAACGACGGGAGGTCGGTCACCTTTTACGGAGGTACCCAGGGTACCGGAGGAGCTACCGCTCATGCGACTGAAGAAGGCATCAAAATCTTCGCCAAAAGGGTCCATGCCTATCCAACAAAAAAAAGAGGTGAGACAAAGAGACAAATCAGGAAAATAAACAACAGAGTCGTCATTGGCAAAAAGGCACATTGAGAAAAAATAAGAGATGGCCACCAAAGCATAAAAAAAAAAGGTTTGTTCAAATAAAGGGGGCACCCCACAGAACCAATTAAGGCGAGGTACCCCAGCAACACCACATAGCCATACCTGAATCGCCCCCCGAAGAAGACTGAAAGCTCTCCTTAATTAGACCAGCTCTCGCCAACCGGGAAGTGCACAGAACATCACCCTCACTCTACAAAATCTAGAACTTCTCTATAATACCATTCACTTTCCTCCCCACTTCATGGATTGGGCACGTTCCCTTGGTCCAAGTGATGTCTGCAAAAATCCCAAAAAAAAAACAATGAATAAGAAGAAAATTCATGCGAAGAGGTGTATATATACATAGAAAGGGAGAGAAGAGGAAAGAAACACATACTATCTTCATTGAAGAAGTTCCGAACTTGCACAACTTCATTCCCCGCTGGAATGCTCTTCCCCCACTCACCCTCAGCCACAAACCACCCATATCTGTAGCCCTTTTTCAGCAAGGGATCCGGTCTCACCAAATTACCATGAACCCCCCAAGTAGCAAAATAGGCTACAGATAAACCAGCGGGCTTCTTCAACTGATAAAGCCCCTTTAGATCTCCATAAGAAATATCCTCCCCAAAAATATCTAGCCAAAAAACCTCCAGACCCGTGAGCAATCTCCAACCGGGTAAGGATAGCTGTCCGAGAGCAATTTTCATCTCAGTGAACATTTTTCTAAAAAATGGCTGAAGGGGTAAACAGAGACCTAAGTCAAAAAGGTCGATATGAAGGGCAACACCATCAGAATGAGGGTGCTCGGGGTGCTCGCCCTTTCGAGGTACCCTAAGGTGGACAGACTGAGGTATGTTGTACTTGGCTCTAACCCTTTCTAAATCTCTCGAAGTAGCCAGCCTACCCCCTAGTGCATAGAGCTTAGGAGCTACAGAGACAGAGGGAGAGATCAGGGGAGGTTCTGGAATGCTAACAGGAATAGGAGATTTGGGTCTGGATGTCTTTGCACGAGTTTTTCTATGGGCTGGCTTAGTTGGGTGTTTGCCTTTAATCTTTGATTTTTTACTAGTTTTGGTTTGAGATAACTTGGGACTAGCCGAAGGGGACCCATCGTCGTCATTAAGGGATATATAAGGGGCTGAATCAGAAAGGGATGCCCCTCACTCGTCTCCCCCTGCTCCCTGACCACATTACGACCCTTTTTCACAACAGTTTCTCTTCCCATCTTGTTCTCCTAAAAACGCAAGACATAAGTTGAAAAAAAAAATCTCCACGTCAAAACATACCCCCACAACTTCAGACCTCATCCATCACAAGCCATGCACCAACATCCACCAATAAAAGCATAAACAAAAAAGAAAAATACCAACACTTTGCATGAAAACCAGAAACAGATCCAAAAACAAAGCCACAACATTATTCTTCAAAATAAAAAAGTCAAAAATAGGTATGAAAAATTTTATACCTAGATCTCACCGAGAGTAGCAAATTTCAGTCGCCAATAAGTAAGTTTTAGACTATAAATCGCCAAGAGAAGTCACAAATCGCCAAAAATTGCTCAAAGATTGAGCTGTGCAGAGGCTGTCATAGACACAATAAAACCCGTTAGAGATAAAAAAAAAAGGGAGGAAGCCTGGGGATATAAAAAAAAAGAGAGAGGAAGTCGAAAAAAAAAAGAAGGAGCTTGGAGATAAAAAAAAAACAACAAAACAAAAAAAATAGAAAAAAAGGGAGCCTGAACGTAAAAAAAAGAAAAAGAAAAAAAGAAAAGCCTCCAGGATGATTTAAAAGAAAATAAAAAGAGAGGAGCATGGATAAAAAAAAAATATTTTAGGCCACTGGAAGAAACGAAGAAGAAGCAAAATGGGGGGGGGGAGAAGATGGCTTACCACCAGGAGATCACGGCACCACCAGCCGAACGTCGTCGTCACTCCACCACTGGAAATCACAGGAGCCAAGGCCGGCCAAAAAAAAAAGGGAATGAAAGTTGCCTGGAAAAAGATAAAGAGAAGAGAAAAAGGAGGAATGTAAAAAGAGAAAGAAAATGTGATGGTGGGCCGAGAGCAAGCCAAAAAAAAAAAGAGGAATGAAAGTTGCCTGGAAAGTGATAAAGAGAAGAGAAAAAGGAGGAATGCAAAAAGAGAAAGAAAATGTGATGGTGGGCCAAGAGCAGGCAAAAAAAAAGGAAGAAAGGAGATGGAAGCTGAAAGGGCAAGAAGCAAAAGCCAGAATAAAGAAGAAAAAATGGAGATGGGGAGGCGCTGGCAATTGGAGAAGAAAAAAAAAGGGTTTTTGGGGATTGCAAAATGAAAGAGAATAAAGTGGGAGTGAAAACCTGCAGAAGGTGGTTTGTTTAAAAAAAAAAAGAAAGAAAGAAACAAATTGCACACGATGTGAAAGCTTGGGGTTGAAATGATTTGCTGGTTTTGAAATTTGAAAGCCTGAGCAAACAAGAAGTCACTGGAAGCATTTAAATTTGATGGGAGATTTTCGGGAGTTTTCAAAATAAAGTGGTAACATAAAAGGAGTGGAGCAGGTTTAATTAAACCTGACAAATCGTCCTTCATGAAGAGAGAGGTTAAATAATTTTGCAGAAGGGTGTTTTCAAATTCAAATCATGTGTCAGGCGGTTACCACTTCCCCAAGGAAAGCCGGAGAGACGTGAAGATAGGGATTAGTTCAGAGTTCCTTCAAGAGTTCCTCAAGAAAAAAAAAAGATTAATATCGCCACATGTCACACAGTTCCTCAAGAGTTTCTTGCGCCCCAATTACATTCGCCACAAAGAAACTAGGGGGACGTTGTTTGGGAAGGAAATATGAGGCCAATGATGAAGCGCCACGTGTCGATAATTGAGAGATTAATTTATCTCGGGTAGCTTGGGTACCCTAGGTACCCCGGCTACCCTAAGTACTCCGGGGGTACCTCGGGTACACCATGAAATGATACAAAAGTCTTCGTAAATATGTGGGCCCCGAATCTCAAAAAGATCGGTTCGATACGTGTCAAAAAATAAGGAAATCTCGTGCCGCAAAAGAGGAGACTGCCGCTTGTCACGCCAGCGAATCCGCCAAAAGTGTGATATTATGACAGTAGGGACCACCAGCTTTTTCTGCTACGCCTGTAAAATTACAACGGAATTGCAGAGGTACACGAGACCACTCCACTACGCCCAGCACGTGAATACGCCACAAACTTGCTCTCCACTCATATTTTTGAAACGTCTAAGCCGCCATACGCATGAAAAGAAGAATATTCCTGACATGACAGCAGAGAACGCCACTAAAATAGCGCCAGGTGGCACGGCGACCGGGGTACACCATATAAATACTCAGGTTTGATTTTTATAAAAAAAAAAAAACAGACTCACCACCAAAGAAACTAGGGTTTCTTCAACCTCAAAACCTCCATTACCGAGAGCTTGCAAGCTCTCTAACCTGAGATAACCCAACTCTAACTTGAGTGTCGGAGTGTGGTCGCCGGCCACCCCCGGCTCCACCTCTGACCTCTTTTTTGGTTGTTTCGCAGGTTTAAGGCGAGTTTCACCAGCCCTCCGCACCTAAAGTCAGATCCCCTCCATAACTACTGTCGTCTCAATCCTCCTCCACTCCACAAAAAGCCCAAACAGCCCGCACGTGTCGAACAAGCGAGGTATCCCACTTCCCGACAAAAATATAAATTTATTGCTCTTGGGTTGGTTTTGGGTTTTTTATTCATTGACCCAAAATCAGTTGCAAACAGAAATTTAAGCTATGTCACAATATTAATAATTTAGGTTGATGCAGTAGATTCCGAATTGTAAACCAAACAAATTTAAAATTAGTCTAATTTTTTTTTTAATTAGAAGTAACTTTTTCCCTTTTTGTAAAAAGTTCCTTAATTAATATTATCATTGATGCTATCATGGCATATATATAGTATATAAATGTTAGATAATTTTGGAAACTTAAGCTTAAATATACCCTTTTCACCAAATAAAATGATCAATAAAGTCAACACTGTTATAACAATAAGAGGATTTGAATGTATTATAAAATATCAATAAAGTTTTGCTTAATTTCACCAAATAATCAATCGGAATTATTACATTCCCTATAAACTAAGATATGTAAAATTGGAGTATGGACATTTTCTTGGCTTCTAATTGATGATTTATTTAATTATCTCAGTAGTTTGTTTGTTCTAATCACTTTTTTTTAGGTAATCGCGTAAGTTTTTAAATAATCAAAACACTGATGAAAGATAACTGCATGGTTTGATTACTTGTATTAGTTGAAAATGAGAAAAAGTACGTCGTCTAATAAGCAAGAAGAGAGTTGAAGGAATTTATTAGCTTGGTATATGACAAAAAAGCCAGCATGTAAGCGAGATTTAATCAGAAGTACAAGAGAGAAGGGTAATGCTGGCGAAAGCACGCATCGAGTTTTCACTAATGGTTTTAATGTTTCCTGTCAATAAACTCCTCCATTTTGGCAATTCGTTGTAGAATAAATTACTAATTGAACATTTTTTTTTCAAAGTTTGTCAAAGCTAGTTCACAATCTGCAGATTCGCGGAGTTCCTCGGCAAATAGAATGGTGAGATACATTAAATTTATCTAACTCTAAAAGCCCATTCAATTTTTTTTGCTATGTCAGATCTAATTGAGTCTAAAATAAAAAGGGTAGGACTATAACAGTTACTTTGCACACTCTATTACTTTATGAGTCAGATTATTAGTACCCCTCCAAAATCCAATTGAAATCCCTTTTTCAATTATATTCCATTTAATGCCAAAAATATCTTTTTTTTTAAATGAACACTTTTTTCATTTATGAATTTTTCAGTTTCTAATATTTTTCTCACTCTTTCAATCTTAATATTTGTATTCATCTCTTTAAATTTTCTTTATTAATAAAATTTGAAAGAAAAAATCTAAAAAATAAAAAATTCTAGCTATAAAGTAATGAATGATTTATGGGTCTAATACAATTTTATCCCGCCTATAAATTTTTCGTTTAGCAATTAGTTTAAGAATTCTTAAAAAATTATTTGTAGTGGGATAAAATTTTATTTAACTTATTTTCCATTGTATTATATCTTATTTTCCATTGTATTACAAGAATTTTGTTTTGGCTTAGAGGATTATTTTTTAAATTCAGATTATTTTAATGATAATAAAAGATATTGTATTGTGCAAGCAAAATAAAATTGAAGAGAAAAAAATATAAATTGCTTAATTTTATTTATATTTGTCCTTAAATGTAATTGTGACATAACAGAAGTTTTATAAGATTAATGAAGGGGTTTTATACACTCATATACTAAAATTTAATTTTTTTTTTCTCTATACACTCTTTAAAATCCCAAAAAAGTTCCTCCTTAAATCATTTAAATTAATTTACTCAAAACACCAATAAAACTATTCCGCAAGCTCAAAGATTTTTTTTTAAAAAAAAATTTAACATAACTTGCAACAATGAAATTATGTCAAGTTTCAAACAAAATTTTTAAAATAATTTTACTTATTAGTTATCATTAATTAAAGAATGTATTCCATAGATCAATTTTTGCACCTACAAATTCTTTAAGATTAAGAGATATGGACTTTAACTACCGGGATAACAATTGAAAAACAAATTGCCATCTGACACAAAAGGGAAGAAGAATAAGACGTTGACTGGGATATTAGGTTTAGAGTGCTTTTAATTTTTTTAAAATCAAAGACAAAAATTTGAGCACCTCTGCAATAATTTCAAATCATTTTATTTCTTGAAAAATGTAAGGATTGCAAATATTTTGTCTTCAAAAAAACTAAAAATATTGATTTGCTGCATGTTCAAATGATGTATTTTTTAAGATGTTAGAAATAAAAGATTATACGTTGAATAATGAGTATACTATATGAGTATTTAAAGTAATTAAGTTATATTAGCTCATAAACAAATTGTCCTTAATAGTAATTTTTATGATGGGTAATTTTGTAATAAATTATTTTATTTAAATAAGAGTGTTCAGAATGATTTTTAGAGTCCAAATAGCCTCAACCAAATAAAAAATAGTTGACGATATTGGTTGACATCATAGTGACAAAAACAATGATATTGTACAGTGCTCCGAGTTGGTTTATTTAGAGACAAGCAACGGGTTGGGTAGCACCGAGTTGCGTAGCACTGGACATGACACGGGCACAAAACATGTCCGTACAGCATGGCACGGCATGATACGAGCACGTTTTGGTAGGTACACAGCATGGCATGACACGTAAGCAAGCTGGGCTATGCTGAGAATTTTAAGCACATGAGCCTTAAAAACACGACATGATTAGAGATAAGCTAAAGAGGACACATAAAAAAACCAACAACAATAAGCACGTTTCACTTTTTGACGAAAGTAAATTTAAAATTTTATGATTTTACAAATAACTTGAAATTGAATATTTTAAATTATTTCATTAGCACAAGTTTTTTAAATTCATTTAATTCTTAATTTAAAAAAATTCTGATTATTTTATGTTTATAATTTATTAAATGAATATATGATATTATGATTTTAATAAATAAAATTATAAATATTACAATCTCTACGAACTATAATTTATGACTCTATATGAGTTTAAGTTAACAATTAAATTAACTCTTAAGAAAATTTATTATAATTGCTATTGTTAAGCATTAAAACTCTAATATCATGGGTCTAACTTAGTAATTACTATTAAATTCTCTTATTATTATTAGTTATTATTATTGTATTGTAAAATGTATATATTAATGTTATTACGGACTATGATCTATAACTCTATATAAATTCAAGTTAACAATTAAGTTAATCCTCAAGTTAACAATTAAGTTAATCCTTAAGAAAAATGAATTATTATTGTTGTTGTTAAGTATTAAAATTCTAATATCATAGGGTTTAACTCAGTAATTAATGTTACATTCTCTTATTATTATTAGTTCATTATTATTGAATAGACTTGAGTTTTGAACTTTTGATTCTATTGAATTTGACTAAAGGCACATGGACATAAAAAATGTACATATGCGTAAAAAAATTATGCCAACAATTTTGCATGCCCTTTTAAAAAAGTTACAAAAGAAAAAAAAAACTTGTTGTGCTTATTTTTTAGGCACGACACAACACGACCCACAGTATAGCACACATAGGCACGGCACGCGTGGGTATGGTATGTGTGCCAAGTCGGGCCTTAGCCAGAAATGAATTCTTGATAGGTAAAAGAGTTTTGTAACAAACATTATAAGGTAGGTCTTATTCTATTTTAATCAAATATCAATCCTACAATCTCTCTTTGAAGTATAATTGAGAGATAGATCCCATGTATGTATGCCTGTCTTCAATAATAATCAAAAGAAAACACAAACCCACGAGAGTTCACACTCAATCAATAAAGAACTGTTAAATGAGCAATGTTCAACTATTCTGTGAGTATGCAATATATAACTTATTATTTAGGTTAGATTATAAGCCTTTTCTGAGCTCTTTGATGCAGACAGTGTTGGGAAAATATGCTCTTTAAAAGCATATGTGTTTATTTAATTGTAATAAACTATTTTTCTGATTAATAAAATAAATGAGGTATTTTATTCAAATATCTTAATTGCATTAATACTTGTATTAAAGTCCATTTAATCATATTATATGTATTTATGTGATCACCATGTGGATTCACAGAAGACATAAATACAAGTTATCTTATGATTAAATAAATTTAGTTCGCAGTTGATAAATAAAGTTGGGCACTTTATTTAGGTATAGACTGTAATAAATTCATTGAATGATTTGTCTTAATCATGTATGAATTTATTGATGTAGTACGACTACATTGAACAGGATCACATATGAGATTTAATTAACTTTGTAATAACTGTCAGACTTATTAAATCTCATAGGCGTTGATTTTACTGTAATCTTAATCTTGAGTTAATTATGATTTCATGATTGTAATTGTTATTCCATTTGAGTTATCAATGGGCACGACACATTCTTGTGGTCAAGATTACCCGGTATCTTGGTGGGAGCAATTATGAGTATTGGAGTTATGGATTAACAATATAGAATTTGTACAACACATCTCTTGATGGGTTTTCGGCACTTGATCATAGAATTCTCTGGCCAGAGTGTGTCAACATATTTAGTATGTTGAAAATGATCATTAGAGAAAACCAGTAAGGATCAAGGAAAAAGATGTTATTAAATTGATTGGACAGTTGAGATATCAATTTAATTAACGATGTGGTACAAAGGATTGTGCAGTAAAGAAATCAATGTGGCTTGGGACGAATTATTATTCGAGCATACAATTATGGAAGTCAGTTCCAATCTTTTAGTGGAGTAGATTTGGAATTAAATAATTGGGCTAGTTTAATTACATGCTTAATTATTGTAGCCACTATTGTATGTTCCCAAATGATCCCCGGTTTAGCTCATTTAATTGACTACACCATTACTGGACTAATAAGCAAGATAACTAGCTATTTGGGTCAAAAGCCTAAATATATCATTT